>JAGDQP010012820.1:0-37642 GCA_022664845.1 Lepisma saccharinum
GGAACTAGCTCTGAAATCAATAAGAACGTTTCTTCATGTACAGTCAAAGGAGTTTGTGATAATACCATGTAAGAAAAAACTATTTTTTATTAATCTTTTTCTGTTACATTGAGATATGAATATTATCATCTTAGTTACGTTTTATTTAGCGTATTTCTTACCTATTGTATCGTTTCCTATGCTCCTTTTACTGTACTTTTGTAATTGTGGCTGTGGTATCTACTCTTCCTTTATAATCATATATATGACCAAAGTGCGCTGACCATTATTCGACATGTACATAAATTAAATGAAAAGAGAGGAAGAAAGGGGTAAGTATAAATAATTAAAAAAATAAAAGAAATGGAAAAGTCTACTCGAATACATTGTAAAAACAAACAAGACAATATTTTATGTGATCCAATCGAGCTTTCGTAAGTAGATAGAAAGCTCGAAGGGTAAACCTGTCACCATATTTAAACATAAGTAGGAGTCGGTAAGCGGTGAAGAAGTAAACATGTTGCGAGAGTTCAAGTAGTTTGCGTTGTATATATCGTTGTAACGTCACCTGATGATGAGTTTTGCATGTAAACAAACGTTACGGATGAATTGCATATTCAGTTTTCTACTGGCCGTGATAATTGTAACTCTACGTCTGTAATGTAAGTTTTTAGGTCTCTTGATAGCGAAACTATAGGAAAAGGAATTTATGATCTCGCTCACGGTGTCTGTCCATCCGTATCCAGATATTAGAACTCAGGAACTACAAGGTGTAGAGAGATGCTTGACGTGTCGTTGGATACATCTTGGCTAGACTGGCTTAGAACCGCCATAACAATTTTAATTGACGCAATAGTTCAGTGTAGTGAACCCATTAAAAATATGTAGTTCAGATTGCTTCAATTCAGTTTGACCTAGCTGCGCTAAACTTTGCATAAACATTATTCGACACAATAGAAAAATACTGAAGGGGTGAGCGTACCTAAGCACTCGACTTGTCAGTGCTGCCAACATGTTTTCTATATATATATTTTTTTAAATTTCTTCCATTACTTTAGACATATCAGTACCAAACTTGGTGTGAACATTACTTAACACAATAGCAACATATTGGGGGTGTTCCCGTCCCCAGGCACCACGTTGTCAGTATTGCCAACCTGTGCACAGAAAATATATCTCAGAAACCACAATGTATGAAGATGTGGCTAAGGTGCCATTTGAAAGGTCTTGAGTGGCTCAGAGCCGCCGAACAGTCCTGATTGATGTAATCGTTCAGTGCTGCCAACCAGGGTTTGAAAAAGCCCGGGTATTTTTGAAAAACCCAACTCACCTGAGCCCAGGTGGGTTTTATCGTGCCTTTTCGAGTTTTTTTTTTTTGGGGGGGGGGCTTGAAATAAAATCTGAATGCATGCAAATGTAAAGCTGTGCATAGACCTCAGTAGGTAATGGTGAGTCACTACTATGGAATCGGGAGGCTTGGAGCGGGCCTGTTCTGTATTGGGTGATCTCACTTCAAGGTATGTGCACTAGTTTCACGCCACGGTGTGGTTCGGGGCCCAAGATAGTTATAGGTCACGGCATTCCCCCATTCACAGATGAGAATGGGGAAAATGAGGGAGAATCCCATTCGGGATGGTCTCACTGGTCCGCCTGGGTAAGATAGTAAGTAGGTCAAGTGATACATCAATCTGCGCTGGACGCAGCGTTGCCAAACGATTAAAAAAATCTAGACTTCATATTTGTTGCCTTTAGACGTATCCGCATCGATTTACTAGTGATTTAAAGGCTGGAAAAAACGGAAATTTTCGCAAAAAAAAGTTGGAAACATTGGTTCTTTTTCCACGAGGCAAAAAATCCTGGTTTGATTAACGATTTTTTTTCACGAACATTCACTACTTAGCACACTTTATGCATCTCTTGTTTAGTTTAGTAAAATTAAATGTTCTTACGTTAAAAAATGTATTAATAAAACGAACTTTCTACGTACGTTACGAGTGCAATATACCTCGTTAGCGTCCTTGTACACGAGATAAAAGTTTCGCCTACTTATGGCCGTTAGGCATCTGATTCAGATCGAGGAAACTTAAATAATGCTACAAAACTTTATCAACGGTAGTCCCAATAAAGATTTTTTATTTATATATATATTTTTAACAAGAACTAACATTTTAACTAATTCATTGATCATCGGACAGGAGGCGATACATGCTGGAGAGTATAACGACAATGACCACCATCTCGAAAGCAGCCATCTTGACTGATTCCATCTTTTAAAACAGTAAGTGGGTCAAGTTTATCAATTTGCGCTGGAGTGTTCCAAGAAACCCCACGACAAAGTTAGTTTTGGCGTAACTCATATCCTGTACGACAAAATGGCACGTGAAATTGACTTGGAGAATGCATGAGACGAATGATGAGAAAACGTTTTCTGTCGAAACAGTTGAAGAAAGGAAAACCAAACGGTTACATTAGAGGTTACCGGTATGTTGGGAAATATTTTTGTGGCCGTTTGGTTTTCGTTATACTCTCCTGTCCGTTACCGATTAATAGCGACTTGGTTTAAATATATTTAACAGTCTGTAAAAGAAAAATCGGTTTTCTTACTTTGTTATCGATTTACGTTCCATCTTTCTTTGTTTCCCTTGTATTTGACCATAGCAGCTATCATTTTGACTGTGATGGTTTACCTAGGCACTGTACGTACACACGAATTTTCATCAAAATCTGGCTCTGTGAGTGTTCCTTGTAAACACGCTCTCATTGACATCATTAGTGTTGTAAAAAGCAGTTTTTTTCTGTTCTTTTTCATCCCCGCCACCCTAAATGTAGTTTTTTTTCACACAGCAAGTGATTTCATGCTTTACGCTGCAGATAGTCAGTGTAATCAACAGGGTTGGAATTAAGCTTGCATACATTCATCCCAATTTATGTTTTCCTATGCTATGTTTTCCTGCAGACTTACGAGGCAAAATGATGGGATTATTTATAAATACATTCACTGGCATATTGTTATACTTCCTATATCTTCACCCTGACAAACATAATGAATTAACTAAATACATATGGACTGAAGTTATTTGGTATAGTTCGTATTAAAATACTAATAAACCCGCAGAAAACTGAAGAAATATTTTGAATTATAGGAAGAATTTTAGTTCCTAGAGATAATACATCTTGAAAGACATCTTTTGAATCAATTCCTCCATTTTTTTATTTTTTTTTGCGAAAATTTCCGTTTTTTCCCGGCCTTTAAATCACTAGTAAATCAATGCGGATACGCCCAACGGCAACAAATATGAAGTCTAGATTTTTTTTAAAAGTTTGGCAACCCTGACAAACTATGGCGCCTGAAGTGCCTGTATGACCGGACCTAATGAACATGGATGTCAAATTTAGTGTAAATCAATGCACAGGTGTAGATTTATATTAATAAAGGCATTTCTTGAATAAAGGCATAAGTTGAATTTTAAAAAATAGGCTGACACCACTGACAACTGTGGTGCTTCAGGTCGGGGACACACAAAACTTTCTTCTGTTGTGTTGAATGATGCTTAAGCTAAGTTTGGGGCAGATAGGGTATATAAGAAAAAGATTTTTGAAACGATTTTTTAAGGAATTTGCCAACACAAACTAGGCATCCCGAAATTACTCACGTATATCAAAAACTATTTGTAATGTGGGGTTTAATCTATGTTATATTTCTTCTTAATTACCTAAATCAAAGTAATTCTTGCCTAAAGAGACGTTAGCAATATTACAAATTACTGCCCTGAAAAAAGCAACGAAATTTAGAAAGAAAAAAAAGGCTCATGTTTTTTTTAAATTAAAAACAAGTTTTTTTTAAAAAAAACTAACTGTTTTTTTCTATTTGCAACACTAGACTTCATGTATAAAAATCGAAAGTGGCATATTTTTGCTCCAGGTGTCCATCCTCGGCCCAAATATTGTAGGTCACTCACTAACTCTGATATAGGGCTACATGTATGCCAAGTTTGGTCAAAATCCCAGAGTGAGCGGTCTGGTCAGTTCCTGTCCAGGTCAGGCCGAATGATGATGATGGGAGAATTGGTGGAATGAGTAAAGTGGGAGGAGATGGGAGAATCCCGAGAAAACCCTCGCGCATGGTGTTTGTTCACCACAAAGCTCACATGGTACAAACCGGGATCGAACCAAGGACCACACACACTAAAGGTAAATGCTCTACCACTGAGCCACCGCGCCCCGAGCAGTATCTGAAACGCTACTCAACCTTCTCAGTGTCACTTTGCGGTTCGGAACACCAGCTACCAAACCACAACAGACAGACTACCCAGTTCCTGCGGTCCAGGCGGTAACGTAGCAGATTTTGACAATGGGTAGGCAAGTGGGTTCGAACCCCACCGCAAATTATTCTGACAGGTTTTCCAGAGATTCCCCTCAGTTTCACCAGGCGAATGCTGGAATGAAGAAAGCAGACCTTAACAAATGCCCTGACTAAATTTAAATACTTCCTTGTATTTTAATATCACAAAGTGTTGTAGATTTTAGATAGCAGTATTATTCTAGAGTTACAATGACAGCTGTTATTACATTATAGCAATCTAAAATGCAATGGTTTTCATTAATATGCACTTCTGTGATGCCCTAATTTAAGTAATAATTTAAAAACAAAAATCAGTGGAGGGGGGGGGGGGGGACAGTGAGTTTTATAGTGTTTTTGTTTCAAGTGGGTCCGACCTGAAAACCCCTACTAGTTTTATTGGGCTGGGCCCACCTTGGGAAACCCTGCTGCCAACACATTTTTTTTAGAAACACATTTATTCAAATTGCTTCCATTCTGTCAGATCTAGCTGTACAAAACTTGGCATAAACATTATTCGACACAATAGAAAATACTGAAGGGGTCCACGTTTCCAAGCACTCTACTTACCAGTTTTGACAACCTATTTTCTGTATAATTATTTTTTTCAAATTGTATCCGTTACTTTGAATCTCTTCACTCACAATATGTGACAAAGTGTTGAGTAATAATCTGCTAACACACCTAAGCTGGGCTAAGCATATACGTAGATGAGATAATTGGAGACCACCAATATGGATTTAGAAAAATAGATCTACGTTGGATCAGATTAGTGCCTTGAGACAGTTATTAGCGAAGAAGTGGGAATACAATGGGACGGCTCACCCGTTGTTCATAGATTTTAAGAAAGCATATGACTATCAAAAGGAAAAACTACAATATCCTGCTACAATTTGGAATTCCGAAAAAACTTGTTCAGCTTGTAAGGATGTGTCAGCGACCCCATAAGCAGAATACGGGTATGTCAGATAGTTTCGACATTCGCAGTGGTTTGAAACAGGGTGAAATTTGTCACCAGTACTATTTAACTTTGCGTTAGAATAGGTGATTTTAGAAATAAAAGACAAAAATAAACTAACAGTGAACGGTTTAAACTAACTGTTCGTTACGCGGATGTAGATTTAATAGGAGACGGTATAGATGCACTACAAAGTAACACGGATAATTAATAGAAGCTTGCGATGAGATAGGACTACAGATAAACGCCAAGAAAATAACATACATGGTAACAAGCCGAAACACAGGATGAAGAAAATACATACATAAGAATAAGATAATAGGGAAAGTAAGTAAATTTAAATAGCTAGTGCCATACATAACTATCAAGAACGAGGTCACGGAAGAAATAAAAAAGTCGCTTAGCATCAGGCAACGCATGTTTCTAATCAGTCTAGAGACTTCTAACCTTGCGATTAATATCAGGAAGTCTAAAATTAAAAATATACAGAGCGGTTATTCTGCCGATAATACTTTACGGTTGTAAAAGTTGGAATACGGCTCAGACAGTTGAACATAAATTACGTGTGTTTGTAAATAAGGTTTTGAGAAAGATATGCGGACCGCAACGGGACGAGTTGACCGGAGAATCGAGGAGAGTGTTTGATTAAGAACTCGACAGACTGTATAATTCACCCGACCTTATAAGAATAATAAAATCACGAATATTATAGGCTGACCATGTAGCTCGGATGGAGAAAAAGCGAAGAGTATATTACATTGTGGTTGGTAAGCCGCAGGGAAATAGGCCGTGTGGAAGACTGAGACGTCGTTGGGATGACAGTATTATAAGAGATCTTCGAGAGGTAGATGAAACTAGCTTGTGCGCCAGAATAGAATCCAATGACGAACGTGTTACTGCGGCGATGAACATGCGAGTTCCGTAAGTCATAAGTTACTTGGTTTCCGTTACTTTAGATATAACAACACCAAGCTTGGCATAAACAACGCAATAGCAGCATACTATGGATGTTCCCGTCTCGAGGCACCCCGTTGTCAGTTTTACCAACCCATGCCCAGAAAATATATCTCATGAACCACAAAGTGTAGAGATGTAGCTGACGTATCGTTGGAAAGGTCTTGACTAGCTCAGAGCAGTCGGAACCAGCTTGATTGGTGCAGTAGTTCAGTGCTGCCAACCTCTCTTTTTTAATTGTTCAAATTGCTTCTATTCAATTTGACATAGCTATGCCGAACTTGGTATAAACATAATTCGACACAATAGAAAAAGACTGAAGAGGCTCACGTCCCCAAGCACTCCACTTGCCAGTGTAGCTAACCTGTTTTCTATATATTACCTTACTTTCCCACTTTTTTTCCCTGCGTTTGTCGTTCTTGATCATCTTCAATGTCACAACCATGTTTTGATTTAGTTGATCCGTGACATTATCTGATCTGGAACATTGAGTTCAATTTGTCGAAACAGACGCTAACTGCGTACTCATACTACTACTACTACTACTAATACTACTACCTTGGGGCTAGCAACAGCAGCCTGCTCTTTCCCACCGCTTAAAGTCAAGGCGGCATATTCACAAATAACGTCATAACTCGACACACAGTGTCGTAAGCGGTGTGGGCTTAGCAAATCACACTCGAAATATTACCCGATACATCTATTTAAGCACTATTTTTGATTAGGGGAGGGCCATGGACAGATTTCGCAACCTTAGAATTTCATTATCAAGTAATTAAATGGTTTAATAGAACAGGTATGGAAATCCCCTCTAAACTGCATTCACCAATCATAACTTAAACATATGTATTGGGTACTACTTCGAGTGTGATTTGCTATGCCTACACCGCTTACGTCATCTGTGACGACGACGCCGTTACTTTGAGCACCTGTATTTTCGAAACTACCCATAATTTTGAATTTATTCAAATATTTTTTTTTTGTTTGTTTTAATGTAAATAATCACCTTCCGAAGTTTGCACCATTATTTCGGGGACACCCTATAACGCGTAAAGAATAGGAAGACGTGTAAAGTATGATATAGACGTCGATGTGATATAAGCGGCGTAAAATGAAAATGGAACATTTCGGTGACATGTGAAACATATTATGTGTGAAGAACGTAGCACAAGCAAGCTAGGGCATGTACGGTATGTAGGAGGGGGGAGGAGGATGTTATTGTAACTACTTTGCTTGTGCTACATTGTTCACACGTAATGGTTTTCACATGGCACAGAAATATTCCATTTCCATTTTACGACGCTTTTATCACACCGAAGTCTATATCACACTTTACACGTCTTCTCGTTCTTTACGTGTTCATCTAGCTCTTCTTTTAGAATCTACTGTTTGTTCCATGTTATTTATGACTCTAATGTTTAAGTGTGTCCTCTAGCTCTTTTTTCCATGCATGATGAAAAACACCGACGACCTGGCAACCCGTCAAGAAGAAGATTAACTTCTCCCCCCGTAGCAGAGCTCGCGGGTGATCGGGCGGGCAACTCTGACATCAGAGTACATTGAGATGATGTTGACTGCTTTAGACATATCAATGACACAAACTTGGCATAAACTTTATTTAACACAGTAGCAACATACTGTGGTTGTACCCGTTTCCAGGCATCCCCTTGTCAGTGTTGCCAACCCATGAATCACATGTAGACACATGGCCGAGGTGTCGTTGGAAAGGTCTTGACTAGGTCAGAGCCGCCGGAACGATCTTGATCGGTGAAGTAGTTGAGTGTTGTCAACCCATATTTTAATATAATCATTAGTTAAAATTGATTCCATTTAGTTGACCTAGCAGTGCCAAACTTGGCATAAACGGTATTCGACACAGGAGAAAAGTAATTGGGTTTTCCCTATTTAAGTACTGCAGTTGTTAGTGTTGCCAACCGGTTTTATAAAATTTAATGTTCGTGTGGCTAAAATGCCTTCAAGGGACCGGAGCCTTCACGATTGTTAGTAGAATCGCAGGTCTAACCTTTTTTTTTCTTTCTTGAAGAGATTGCCAGGAAGAATCTATATTTAATGCAACTTCAGATTTCAAACTAGCAAATACTTTTTTGATATTCAGTGGTGTGGTTGCGTTAGCATATTTAATAAACTGGTAAGATAGAATGTACATTACGTTTGTTTTTTAGTATATGCTCAGGAAATACTTTAATACCTAGATTTTTCTCTTATAATAGGGTCGCCTTTATAAGCATGGTTATAAATGTTTCCCTTTTTCTTTATTTGTGCAACATAATCTTCGTCTCATGTAAGAATTCCACGTCAAATCTGACACTGGTTTAGTCATGATTTACCTCTGCTTTTATTTATTTTCTCCTCTACAGTAGAACCTCGCTAATGTGAATTATTGGGACCGAGGCCTGTTGGGGTTGTCCGGACTCTATACTAAAATCTGTATTACAACTGTACCGTCTGTTTACCTAGATTTACATTGTAATATGGTATGCTTTGTATCAGTTAATTTTAAAGTATTTGTTTAGTGTGTAGTTTTTTAAATTACTAAACACTTCAGTTTCTTCTGTTTTCCTTTGTAGGCAGGATTGTATGACTGCTGCGGCGAAACGTTATAAATACCTAAGGCGACTCTTAAAGTTCCAACAAATGGACTTCGAATTTGCATTCTGGCAGATGCTTTACCTTTTCATAGCCCCGCAGAAAGTGTACAGGAATTTTCATTATAGAAAACGTGAGTATTTGTTCTTTTGAATTTATAAAAGACATTTCCTATTTATATATGATGAAGTATTTGTTCCTTTAAATAATTTAATTTTAACTGTGATTTATAATTGCCTTCATTTGTGTTTCATTGTGTTTAACACTCCTTAGTGGAATTCGGTGGGCAGAATTGGGTGTAATAGTTTTGCTGACAACTCACAGACTGTTTCTTTAACTTAAGAATATTTCAAGACGTAAATTAACTAATCAATTAAAACAACAAGATCAAGTGTTGATTTATAGCAAATGTTATATCAATAAATTTGTTACGATGTAGCTGTGCAATATCGATTTTATAATATAATATCGTCTGTCTTGCTCCGAAGATATCAACATAAAGTTCACACCAATTACTTTGTTAAAAGCGTACCCATTCTCTGAGTAGGCGGCCACTTACTTCACTATCTTTGTTCTCTGTGTGATACAGTGAAACGACTACTTTTTTATATGCGTTTTATTCAGTGAAACTCGAATCATAAGTTTTGCCAAAAACGATGTACAGTTACTAATACTACGTAGCGCTTTAGTGTATAAAGACTAAGATAGATATTGGTCTTCAGTGCTTAGAGTAATTACTTGATGTGTTGTCATAAACTGAAACTATGTTCAAATTTATCGTAATGCTTACATTATCTTAATTTTATGGGTGTAAGAAATTTGGATCGAATCCTCTACAATATTAGTGCCTATTTTTTGTCATACTGATTACAAATTAATGATCAATATTCCAATTTCAATGTGCATAATGAAGGAAAATAAGTTTTAACGTTTAAACGTTATTGATGTAATACTTAAAATCAAGATGCTAATGCAAGATTTTCATTCCTGATTCGTTACTTGGTTAATATGAGATACGAAAGAAATTCTACAGGCAAACATGACATATAAGTCTTTCACTGTGTTTGTTCGTCTTTTTTAGTGCCAGTTATTGTGGTTTGCCTTACGACGCAAGAATATAAGAACGTTACATTTAGACACGTTATAGGGAACATCATTTTCTTTGCACCAAACTGTCAATTTGTTCACTTTGAAGCGGCCCGCAGTCTTTGAAATTACATATACTTTTATAAGGTTTCAGATCATCCGTGTGAAGATGAACGTTTGAGTTATTCAGACCTAGTTGCACAAAGCACTTTAATCCGGGATTAACTTGATTCACGATTAAATCTACAAGTCTTAGCAGTCCTAGTTGTTAAGATAAATACTTTTCATTACCATCAAAATAATAATAATAATAATTTAATACTGTAATGATAATTGATATATTTGCAATTAATGTACATTAGTACTTGATATGTAATGGTAATGTACTCACCAGTACAAGAACAGGTGAGGAACGTAGTAATCAAATAACAGTTTGATAACTGTTCAAAAAAGTAGCAATCCTCCTTCAAGAGATAATGCCAAGGTGGCTCTATATGATCAAGAACATACCCAAACTTGACGGAATGACACTTGACTTGTTTGATCTGTGAGTGTTACACTCTTGAGAGTACGTCTTGGTCGTTTTAATAAAGGATGGATATTTTAAGAAATCGTAATATTATTGTAATTCGAACTCTGATGTTCTGAATTCTTTTCTCTATCTTGACAAAACCCTATTGTACCTTATAAGAGCAAATCTACATTACATACATTAGTTTTGAAAGCATAACACATGAAAGACACTCTGTTTGTGGAGTTTCTTTAAAGTGATACAGTATTAACAATTCGTTAAGAAATAGTTATGTTCCCGCCGATAACAATTTTCATATAGCAGCTGACAAATTCACTTCAGCAGCCGACAAATTCAGTGCTGCCATCTCTTATACAACCTTTCAGTAGTTGCGAGAAACATTAGTAAAAACACTAAACGAAACAAAACTATGAAAAAGAATATAATTGACACAAAATTCAACTTATAACCCATATAAGCCCATGACATATATGTACCCCCGCAGTGGCAGTATTTTAATTCATTTCACGTTTAATATATTCCTTCATCAGCTTTTCAGATTCTTTCATTGCTTCATTTTAATTAAATCATTTTAATCATCTTATATTTTCATAAAAAACATTTCATAACCACATATTAATCATAATAATAATGAATTATGACATTATTTTTTCTGCTTTAAAGTATTAAAAGAACATCTTGGTTATACATTATAGTTTCCTCTTATTTACCTTGGAAAATCATAGTTTCCTTTTACTCCTTTATTACTATCTTTTTACACATTATTAACTCCATCTTCTCCGTGTCATGATAATTTCATCATTCATTGGGCAATAAGTCTTCATAACTTCAGACGTAGGGCAATTATCATACACAGTTAGTTCAATACTGTGATGACTTTGTTCAAGACTAACATAATTTCTTCTTGTGTTCTCATTGTGGTTCTTCTTCCTTACTTCTGTTTTTCTTGTTCTTCATCTCTCTTTCTTCTTCCTCGATCTGAATTGTATATATTCTCTCACAATTGTTTTACTTTTATATTTGGTCGTAGTGATTATTTTGTCTTTCTGTAATCCTTTTAAGTATTCTTTCTTTCCATAATTGTATTGCTTTTCTTTTTAACGCATTTTCTATGTTGCAGTAACATTTTATATATTTTGACTATATCAAACTCAAGTTTAGTTGGTTCCTTCTATCCCTTGTATTATCAACCTGATTATATCTGGTACAAAACTTAGAACCTTTTTACTGGTATTTCTATACTTGGATTTGTAAGAGAAATCCCTCTGGTATTGACGACCAAATTCATTATATGAATGGTCCAGGATCACACATAAATATGAGGTTACTAAACATTGCACTGGAGTAGAACATTGCTTCTATCCTTTTGAATGAATTCTTATGCCAATAAAATCTAAATTCAAAGGGCTGGTCAGTAAAGAATTCGGCACACCGCCTTTTTTCTTTGACCTCGCAGATTATCTATACTGCCTATTCTTCGCTGTACTCCCGTGACCACAGTTTCTATTAACATACTGATTGCACTATGTGACTTGTTCTGACTTCTTGTGATTGACTTACTTAAACCATTTATACAATATGGTTTTTCTTCCTTTTTCTTTAGTTACTTTAGGTTTCTTGTTCACATTTGTCACATTTTGAACTTCTTCTGTATTGATTATTTCTTCCATATCAATGGATTTCTTCTGATGAGCCCAAGAGAATCGTACAAATCGTTTTCGTGGTATGATTTGACCTCTTCCGTCAATTGCCGGAGCAGATCTTCAGTTCGTTTTTCACATTATTATTTTTCTTTCATTAATGACACTGTTCATTCATAATAGTAATCATGTTTTATTTCCGGTTCTCGGTTTTCTCTTTCTCGATCGTGCTTCCTCCATATTTGCATAAATTCCTGCAACGGAATCTGTTCATTTGTTTCTGTTTCTTCTTGACTACGAGTTTCCGTAACTTTAAAACTTTTATTTCCTTCAGAAATTTGAACTTCCGGAATAGTTTTCCTTCGTTCTGTCATCTTCCGTGTTCGTCCTCTTGTGTAATGTGGCATCTCGGAAGTTTCCAATCTAGTGATTTCTTCTTCCGCGATGTGTGATGCTACATTAATGCGCTCCATTCTTGCTTTACTATATATGCCCCAAACGATGGGTTGATAATTGTAATGGTAATGTACTAACCAATACACAAGAGCAGATGAGGAATGTGGTAAATAATCCAAATGATAACTCTCTGCTTCTTCAGAAGATAACGCAAAGCTGCCCCTTTATGAACAAGGAGTTTTACTCAACCTTGATGGGATGACACTTGACTTTTTAAGTACTTTCTCTAAGATTGTTACGCTCTTCATAGTACATCTTGGTCGTTTTAATAAAGAATAGGTATTTAAACAAATTATAATTTTATTCTAATTCAAGCTCTGGAGTTCTGATTTTTTCCCCTTTTGACAAAACCATGGTTTACCTTATAAGGGCAAATCTACATTACAAACATTATGTATATAGTCTTGAAAGCTTAACACATAAAAGAAAATATTTTTGGAATTGCTTTAAAATGATACAATATTAACAAATCAGTAATAGTAATCGTTAAATAAAAGTTACGTTTCCGCCGATAACAGTTTTCGTATGAACGTTTCAGTAAGAGAGAGAAACGTAGTAAAACCACTAAACAAAAGAAAACTATGAAAAACAACACAATTGACACAAAATTCAACTCATTTACCTATATAAACCCATAACAGAAACTACAAGTTTATAAATATGCTAATAGTTCCATATTGTCTGTGTGGAGGATGTACATAATTCATATGATTTCCGATACCAGGTGGTTGAAGATTGTACACCAGTTGTTGAAAACGGCAAAAATTATACCGCTGTTTCACTTGTAATTACCCTTACATGTATTATCAAAGTACATTATATTGCATTGAAAACAAGTAGTGAATATAAAACACGTCACAAAGCCAAATAAAGTGTACAATGTGTTTTTGGTTACAAATGTGACTCAAAATCGCAACCTGTGTCATTTTGAACGATGTACAAAGATTGTTGAGCTCTTCAGATAATTGTGATGAAATAGCGTGTCATTGTAACAAGTTCTGAAGCGAAGAGATTCCTTAAAAGGTCCTTAATCAGTATCCAAACTCTGCAATTACACGACTTTTTGACAGAAGTTTTAAGACCTGCTGAGTGATAAAAATCGACATAAGCGGGTAGTCTAAACTGAGTTCTTCAATTTATGCAATCCACCATTGTCCGTCGTAGATGCATGGCACTCTTCACCGCCCACATTAATGCTAGACTGAGGAATTCGTTGTTCACAACTCATTGTGACCACCTCCCGTTATGTTCATACCGTACACGCGTGGTTACTTGTCTAGTGCTATTACGTATTAGACAAACTACTAAAGTCAGTAATGTTCAGAAGATTGTCAAGTAACATAACATGCATTACACAGGGGCATCACTGAAGAGATATTTGAAGTGATCCATCGCCCTGAGCTATAGATGCATAAAGGCCATAAATAAATTCAAATTCCAGTGATCCACATATTAACTGTGATTTATTTTCTTCAGTAGCGTGTAATGTGTTCATTAATTGTTATTTTTCATTACTGTATGTGTGCTTCATTTGTGTCTAATTATTTATCATGAATTGTGTCAAAACCATGCATTACTTTATTAGCATACATAAAAGAAAATCTGGAGAAACGAACAAACAGTTTGGTGCCACAAACCGAATGGTTTGAGATAACAAAAAAAAAAAAAAAGAAAAAAAAGAAAAGAACAGCTAATACAAGATTTACACATAAAGCTAGCCGAGGATTTAGAGTAAGTTAAACAGCGAAAAGGTCATTTACAAGCGGTAGCTCTCCAGCCTGTAACTATCTCAGACGCACACTCATCAATTCAGACCCAGCCATGGGAGCCCATTGAGTGGACTGTTTCCGAATTTGAATTTATTTATAACCTTCATGTATGGCTTAGACCGGTGTAGGGTATGGGAAGGGATGCTTGAAGGAATCGGTCAGGTCTACTTACTAGTTTTTAGTAAGTTGAAGGTACCATCCCGGTATCCAGAATTTCTCCATACAACGCATTTTATACTAACCATGAAACCTGTAATACGGTAAGTTTTATTTTGAGACATACTGTACCAGTCAACATCTGTAACAATGCTGTTTTAACTTTTCTGAGTGACGTTAACCCGAGCAGTGGTGAATAGTTGCGTTGTTACAGGAATGCTTAGTTTACCCTTCCCACGTGGTAATAAACCTAGTGTTTATAGTCATTAGAAATATTGGTCAGTATCAGTTCATACGTGTGGTAGTAGTCAAATTATTTTAACCAAGTGCTTTGTTTTAGTTTAATCGTGGACAGATTTCTGATTGGAAAAAGACAGACTGAATTAAGTAACGTCATCGCAAGTTATCATTTCCTTCAGAATTCACAAAAACGTGTTGTACTTCATAAATACAGTGATGAATACTTGCAATGTGGTTTTACGTTACGTGGAGATGAACATAAACAGAATTCACGCGGAAGTGTGTCAAATCTGTTGATGGTGCTGAATAAACTTAAAAAGACATTTAGAAAGTGATCAGATTCATGTAGCTTCAAAACTTAGATAATATTTTGAACGTCTTTTGAAGTCACAAAATAAATCCTCTGGTGCTTTAGCAAAACGCGTTTTCGTTTCTGATAATGCGTCATTTGCATTATCTGAGTTAATAGCTCAACAGAAATAAAAAAAGATTGTGAAAATAATGTTTGGCGACGCTGTGGAAGAAGAAAAAAACAAAATCCCTTTATCCAATAACACCATTAGCCACAGAAAAAGAAATGTATCATGACATAGAAATGAATGTGAACCGTAAATTGAAAGGAGTGTGTGTGGGAATAGTTTGCTGTACAGTTGAACGAAAGTATTGACGCATGTGGTAACTGTCAATTAATAAACTTTATTCGAATATAATTTAGATTTTAACCAACTAACTCTCTGGCTTACGGAACCCGCAAGTACAAAGAGCGTTCAAAAAAGTTTTGCACAATCCATTGATGTATTTTTATGTTTTATTATTATTATTATTATTATTTACACTAGGTGAATGAATTTTCATGTCAACATACTTTGGTCCTTTGAGTACATAACCGTGTTACTCATTGTACCCCGCTCTGCTACGACACTTTGCGCTAACGCTCTCTCCATGCTAAGAAAGCACTTTGGTTACAGTCAGGGAGCTGACTTTCACACACACACAAAACTGGACTGTAGGGGGGGGGGGGGGAGCTGAGGGATCGATTCTCATCCCATCAGTCTTATTTTCTGCAGCCTCAGCATCGCATTATCGTGGTGAATTTTAGTATCTTTATCCTGGAGCTCTGGTCTCTTGGTCCTGAGTGCACTTTTCAATTTGTTCAATAACAAACAATACCGTTCCTTTTTAATTATTGACCCACTTTGCAACTGTTGTGTGGTTAAACATATGTCGTTCTTGCTGACTTGATCATTGGCATTCTTGTTCACATCGTTTACTGCACTGTCTGGTCTGCAAGATCGTGGTTGGTTCAGTAGACTGAAATCATCACTTTTGAATCTTTGCACCAATTGTTGGATATTGCTGCGGGCCAAAGTCTGATCCCCATAAGCAGCTTTTTTCAAATTGTTGTGGCTGAATCGTCTCCGATCTTTTAAAGGAATTCTATCACGAACCGTTGGTGGGTGCGGCTGTCAACTTCATTGTCTACCGCGCCTCACTTGTAAGTACAGAAACAAAATATGTATAATCAAATTCAACATAAAGGACCAAAGCATGTTCACTTGAAAATTCATTGCCCTAGTGCAAATAATAAAAAAGTTACAGTGGATTGTGCAAAACTTTTTGAACGCCCTTTGTACATCGCCGCAGTAACAAACGTTCGCCATTGAATTTTATCCTGGGCAACAATTTTCATCATGAACATTACTTCTCGAAGATCCCGTCTAATATTGTCATTCCAAAGACGTCTCGGCCTTTCCAATGGCCTTTTATCCTGCGGTTTATCAACAACGATGGGATATAATCTTCGTTTTTTTCCCATTATAATGTAGATATTATTGAACAGTTTTCATTTTGCTAAGAACGTAAAATCACTACTACAAGCAAAGATATTCATGACTGTGTTAATAATAACTTTGTTAAATTTCAACATAATATTTCCTGCATTTCTCTTCGCACTGACGGAGCAGCACATTAACGAGGAAAATTAAAGGTTTTATAAGTTTCGCGAGTGAAGTGAACCCGAGTATAGTTACAACTCATTATTTCTTGAACAGAGAGGCGCTAATTATGAGAACTGTTGGTGGAGAAACCCAACTATGTGGCAACCTCGCAGCAGCATGAGTGACCACTACGCGGGTTTTATTACGATGAGTTTATTAGTGCAGTATTAGAGTACTAATCTTTGTGAAGAAAATAATGTTAACTATATAAACAGTCGTGATATGGTGAAAAATATGTGAATAAAAGTAATTAGAACTATTCTTTTGCTGTTATTGGTCATAAAATAAATTATAATACAGGGATGTTACTACGTCCGTAATCATTAGCGAGGAAGACTTGCTTATTCTCACTTGGGACGTTAAATATTCTTTTTAAAACACAAATTATACAACATGATTTTCATATGTATAGAATCTAAGGAAGGTAGCAGTTAACGAAATATTAGCTCGTAAATGCACGAAACATCGTAACTGAAACAAAAATGGGTTTTATTTTATTTTTACTTTGCTTATATTGCGGTAAGAGTTAAGCTTGAAGCCTGTCTACCAAAATTCTCTCGTGGCCATGCGAGCTGCGTTACGTTACATCTTTTTTCCTTTTCGTCCATAAAGCTGGCGACGTGAGTTCGAATCCCGAAGTGCGTTATTCTTTCTTCACAAAGCTTCGTCACCTATGTTCGTATTGCATGGACGTATTCATTTGGTTCTTGTCAAATGCAAAGAAAGTGGTATTCACAGCAGACATGTAAACTCTCACGTTAAATGCGTGAGGAACTTTAAAAAATGCGTGAGAGATTATGTGGTTTAGAAGGTTTAACGTCTGTTTTCTGTGGCTAACGTTTGTGTTGTAACTCTTTAGCATGTTTTTTTTTAGTTTCTCAGCAAGCTCCCGCATTTCCTTCCTTTCAGATTGGCAACTCTCCCGCATTCGAACTTCTCTAGGTTGACATGTCTGTAACAGAAATCTGACAATGATTACCATTCCTCTAATAAGGGTACAGGAAATATAAGCATTTCAAGGTTTAGTCTAATAATCATATCAATAATAATAATAATAGTCATATCAAAATTTAGAAAGGAGCAGATTAATCGAGGTCATATTCGGTGACGTCAAACTTGAGGTCAGTGACTCTCTACTCGCTTTACTGTAATTTAATCGCTTGCATGAATTAAACTCAGAAGGCTAACCAAGTTTGGCCTGTCAATTTTAAACACCAGTTTAGAAACGGTTGGATAAATCGAAATCACTGAACTCAAATTCGAAGTCAGTTTCTCTGTATCTTTTTTCGTTTAGGCGCTAGTTTCCATTACAGATGCAGGACCCAAAATTGAAAGGTCCAATATTTTAAGATAGCCAGCAGACAGATCATACCAGGTGGACAGGAGAAATTATTGAGCTTTCTTGTTCTTGCTCGATTTAAATCCACATTGTTCTCACCTAAGAAATATCACTGGTTTCTTGAGTTTTGGTAAATTATACTATTTTAGAATTGCATTTCTTTAAGTAAACTTTTATCAGGCCGCATTGAATAGACAAAGGAGGTAATTTCTGAGTAGCAATATAATGGTTCCAAAATACGAGCTATGCTAGCAGCATTCCCCCTACTTTCTAAGATAAGTTAGAATTTTATAAATTAGGTTGATGTATATTATTTTCCCCAAATGCATCTAATCAAATGAATAAAATGTTTTACGATTTGGAAAGAAAATTATATTGGCATAGGTGGAAAGTGAACCTATGATCCTCAGTGTAGGAAGTGCACCAAGCTAATAATAACCACACCAGTGATCTGTTGTTATCCAATGATCCAGTACATTAGCTTATCCTTATTCCTTGTTTACTTACACACTCATTTCGCTTATGTGTTTTTCCTTTTTTTCTGAATATGATTGTATGCCGTTCTATTACGATTGGTTGAAACATTTACAGAGTTGAAATTAACACAAAGAAATGACATCTATTTAGAAAGTAGTTTTATAAACGCTAAACACTAATTTTACGTACCTTCCTAAAGAGGTTGAAAATGAGGGATTAAAAATGTCATATATATATATATATATACCAGGTGTATAAGCTTAAATCCGCTGTTTGCCCATAGATGGCGTTCGTGAGCGTATGAAGCTACCATGGGCACGCCAAACCTATTGTGTGGATGAGTTGGACCTCTGGCAACACGAATCAGTGCACATAATCAGCAAGTGCAGACAACAACACACAGTGTTCCGTTGGTAAGCATGGCTAGTTTTGTACCAGAAAAAGGGCATATGCGGGAAGCTCTGCTTTTCTGCTTCCATTTGAAGAAATCGGCTGCCGACGCGCATCGAATGTTTGTGGAAGCCCATGGTGACAGTGCTTTATCGGAAACAATGTGCCGAGATTGGTTTCGTCGGTTCAGAGACGGCAATTTTGACCTGAGTGACAAGAAGCGTGAAAATCGGCCCAGGAAGTTTGAGGACCATCAATTGCAGGCGCTATTGGACGAGGACGATGCCCAATCGCAACAAATGCTTGCCGAGCAATTGGGACTCAAGCAGCCATTTCCATGCGTCTATGTGCCATGGGAAAGGTTCAGAAGATCGGGAAATGGGTGCCGCATGAATTTACCGATCGGCAGCTGGAGAGACGCCAACACACATGCGAAATGTTGCTCGCCAGACAAAGAAGAAAGTCGTTCCTGCATCGCATTGTGACGGGCGATGAAAAGTGGATATATTTCGCGAATCCGAAACGCCAGAAATCGTGGGTTGAACCCGGCCAACCATCAACATCTTCCTCGAGACCAAATCGCTTCGGACGGAAGACGATGCTGTGTGTTTGGTGGGATCAACAGGGTATCGTCTACTTTGAGCTGTTGCAACCGGGTCAAATTGTCAATGCCCACCGCTACCACCAACAACTGATCAACGTGCACCGTGCTCTGTGTGATAAAAGGCCAGAGTATCAACAAAGACATGACAAGCTGATATTCCCATCGCACGTCCCATCGCACACGTCAAAAGTGGTCCAAAACTACTTGGAGACACTTAAGTGGGAGGTGCTACCCCATCCCGCTTATTCACCAGACCTAGCCCCTACAGATTACCATCTGTTTGCGTCGATGGGCCACGCCCTCGCTGAGCAGCACTTCGATTCGTGTGCAGACGTCCAAAAATGGCTTGATGAGTGGTTTGCCTCGTAAGAGCAGGACATTTTTTGGCGTGGTATCCACAGATTTCCCGAAAGGTGGGCAAAATGTGTAGCTAGCGAGGGAAAGTACTTTGAATAACTTGCTTTGTGCTTTCTATGAACACACCATGTGTTTTGCTGAGTACAAAACAGCGGATTTAAGCTTATACACCTGGTATGTGTAGTGCATACTGTTTTCGCCCCCTCCCCCCCCACCAAGTATTATAACCACAACAGGGGATTTTCGAAACAGCGAATATTTCAATATAAGTTCTGACCTCTACATTCAATGTCCAGGAAGATAATATAGTCACGGAAAAAAGTATTACGGGAACAAACATTAAGTTTTTTCTTTAAACTCATATGTACGGGCTACATAGGTACTCATCACTTGTAGTCCCTTAGACATATCACGACTTAGGCATAGCTGAGTGTCTGGCCCATAGATACAGTATAAGGTAAATAATAATAATAGTAAACACTAAATGTTATGTACCCGAAATACTTTTTTGGATGATTTTACGATTTTAACGTACTACTACTATTACTATACTTTTTATCTTTATGCTATTAAAATGCGAAATTTTACAGCGCAACGTGCACCTTTCTCTAATGTTCATGGTTACCTTTATTCTATGGAAATATATTAGGAATATTCTCTGTACTTTTTTCCTTCGTGACACCAAGCATCCTAATCCTGGGAAAAGTCTCATCATATTTCTAATCAACCAGGAATACTCCTGGAATATTAGGAATTAAAATGCAATAATCCTGGAATATGGTTATTGCGAGGAACTCATTTTAAACATATTCATATAATAAGAAACAAAGTAGTTTAAAAACACGTAGATATTCTTATCGTAGAACTTTTAATTTTTGCTCTGGGATACGATATTTGAAGGCAAAAACAAATGCCAGAAAAATAATTTTTCAAAAGTTGAAAAACTATTTCTGCAACGTTATAGTTTCTTCCCATTTCTCAAGGTAAAGTAGAGAACGCAACTACGAAAACGATGCAGAATGTATTCGTTAATACACTTATGCCAGTTGCAAATATATATTATTGCAATATTAAGTTTTCCTAAAATACGCATAAACAAGAATATATATATTCCATTCTTCTTTATGCAAATTTTAGGAAAATTTAATATTGATACGTTCATGTCACACCAACATAGATGACGGAACTATGTAGAAAAGAATAATGTAGTTTAAAAAAATGGTCTCTGTGAGTGGGGTTCGAATTAACTTCGTCAGCTTTATGGACAAAAAGAAAGAAAAAGAGAATGAACATGACGCTACAACCACGGCCACGAATGAGCATGATAACAGAGGCTTCGAGGTTAACTCTTGCCCAAATCTTAGTAAAGTAAAAATTATATAAAGCGCCTCTTTTGTTCATTTTCAATGTTTCATATATCTATGAGCTAACTAACTAACTCTGTGGCTTATGGAACTCGCAAGTTCATCACCGCAGTAACAAACGTTCGCCACTGGATTCTATCCTGGGCAATATCAAGTGAGCTAATCTTCCATTTAATACCATTTTTCTAGATTCTATACATATTAAAACCATGCCGTACAGTTTGGTAAAGTTTTTTTAAAAAATAAAAAATTAACGACCCAAGTGAGAATAAACACTTCATCACTACTGATTACGAACATGCTGATATCGTTGTATTAAATTTATATTATGATCAATAATAGTGAAAGAATAACTTTCTTCAGTTTGTTTTACCACAGAGAATGTCAGTAGAGGTTAGTAGCTTTTCTTAAAACGTATTTATTGCCTTTAGGTATCTTAGGCTCACGTGTCAGAGCGGAGAAGATAGTAGCTGTAGATACTGGTCTAACTAGTAAATCAATACTTAAAAACAGAAGAGTGGATACTCATGTTTTGCGACGTTGGCACATAATTTATATCATGACTTAGGGTTTTTTTTAGAGACCAACAACAGGGTTTAACAAAAATTATAATAACAAATAAATAGATTACGATGAAGAAAATTGAATATATTTTGTAGAGAAACTTATCTGTTGATGAATGGCTTATTCCTAACACGTTTCTTACAGTGGGAAACATTTTGTTTTGTAATTAGGCTTTCGAAAGAGAGCGATCATTTTATGATTGACTGGGTGTACAACTATTGAAATAATTCATTGCTGCATTCCGAAACGTGTAGGCTTTCTATGGGTAAAGCATTGATGCAAGTTGTAGAGCTTCCAAGGCTGACAGAGTAGAATTGAAACAATCCCAGTAAAAAGGAGGAAGTTCATTATTCTGTTATTTCAGACTTTCTTGATAAGATCTTGACTTCAACAGGAATGATTATAAAATGTCGGTTATTCAATGCTAATGACATGGGAATTAAAAATATGTCATTCTGTGAATTAGGTTACGCTGTGAGCTTTGGCATTATAGTGAACATACAATTAAGTGAGAATTAATCGAAACACTGATGATAAGTGCAATTAAAAATATGATGGAACTACTTGTAATACAGAAGATATAATGTTCTTAGTATGAAGAGTACGATTATGTTATGTGTTAGAAATATAGATCACAGTTAAGTATGCGGCCTACATGGAGAGTGTTTCTATACTTTAACAGAGACGAATTTTTAATACCGAAAAGCCAGACTTTGCAAGAGTTTTAGAAGATCGTATTTGTGTGCCAAACGAGCATATCTTGGCGAGATTTCTGAGAGATTGAACTCTTTAAATGCAAGCATGCAACGCAAAACAGAAAACATTAATTAAAAAAAAAAAAAAATAGCAAAAGAGTAACGTTTTGGCAGTCTTCAGTTACAGCGGGTCCTTTAATTGAAAGTTTTGAAAATCAGCTTACGGAAAATCAAAACAAATGCCTAAAGAAGTTAGTAATAGAACACCTAAATGCATTACTAACTTCAGTAACAAAATACTTCCTTACCTTGTCCGTTTTAGTATTAGAATGTGTAATTTCTCATTTTGGTACATCTGGTGAAATAAATATACAAAATGCCACTAATCTAATTGTCAATGAGAAAAATGAGCTGTTAGACTTGACATTCGCATCTACCATGAGAACACAATTTCTAGACACTTCAGTGCAGTCCTTTCAGATTTATGCGCGATGTCAGTATTCGTCAGTTGCAAAGAGGATCATAACATTTTTGCTGCCTTTTGAACGTCATACTTGTGCGAATCGGCATGTGAAAATCGTAAAATCTAACCACAGAAACAGCCTGGTATATCTTGAAGATCATTTGGGTGTTGGTCTGTCAGCTATAATGTCACGTATTGATGAACTCTGAAACACACACAGCGTAGAATTTACTTGAATTTGTTACTTGCATCAGTTTCTGTTCGTGTTGTAAATCGTTATTTATCAGATCTTTTCTCACTTTCAGAAACAAAGGCACAATTTGCTCGAGACGACCCGGCATTCCTGGTTCTTCTTAGCTTTTGGCTGTTCGGTAAGTACCTTAACTTTTTAGTATTAATGGAAAGACCCACACTTAGCCTTTAAAATATTTATATATTCTCTTAACGTGTTGTACCAATGGTAAAAATTATACCCCCGTTGATAGTAGTCTTACCAACTTTTTTCTCTCGCTATAGCCTAACAAACGGATGTCTCTGCTCTTGAATTTCGTGTTTGTGCTGTGCTAAAATATGCCTTACTTTGATTTTTTTTTTTTTTTATTTTCTTCAAGCGCTATCTTAAATAGGAGGTGTTTTTAATATTTCGTAGAAATGTATTTAAGGCGTTGCAAATATGTGTGCAGAGCGGTTTGTACTTGTAGTTGTAAAGCATATTACGTATGTTAAAACGTTGAAAAAAGTTTGGTAAAGATGGATCTCTTCAGTTAATTGCAGAAGTTCATTTTGATGCTGTTAGTATTAGAAATTATTTCTGATGTGTGTGAAAGATTTGTGAACACGAATAGTTCATTTGTGGATTATCCACAGCGCAGATGAATTTTGCTGATACACAGTCGGTGATAGATTTTGTTGTTGTTAGTCTTCGCCTGCTACCAAAAGCGTCCGAATCTAATCCCATGTGTCACCACTGGACGTTTTGAGATCCAGTGATTAACATCGCGGACTTTAGATCGACAATGGGAAGGCACTGTGGTTCGAGTCCTGCGGCCTGCCATCCTGAATGAGGATTTCCCAAGTTTTCTTCAGGCGAATGGCGAGATGGTACCTTAACGAAGGGCCTGGTCGCTACCTTCCCCATCCTTGCTTCCTGAAGTTTTTACCTAGGGATGTCATCCGTCAGATGCGATGTGTTTAAGGCATAGCTGTGTATTTACCCCATGCCTGATGTTTAATATAAATTGAAATAATTATTTTATACTCAGAGAATTGCTTTCCGTTTGGCCGTTTCTAAAGAAGTTTGATTTCGTTTTTACTTGTGACTACCATCTCGTGAAGATACCAAAATCTAATATGATTATTGATTACCGATCTTTGTGGTCGTGGATTCGCAAAATGATTGACTTTCTCACGCATGGTAATGCATTGGTTCAGCGCCCATAATAGGACCCTGGACAATTTTTCCATCCGTTGTATCCGAAAGAAAGAAAAAAATGTAATCATTTTGTTTGAAGCTTATTAGCGGCCTGTGTGGTAAATTTGGTCGAAGTCCTTTAGGGTGCTATGGATCTTTCAGACTCGGAACTATAGTGGTTTCTACAGTAGCGTTGCTGTCCAAAGACATAAAGCCGGTCTTCACATTTGATCGAAATAGTTATTTTTTTTAAAAAAAGGAGAACAATTGAAGCCATTTTCTTGCAAATATTCATATTACTGTTTTTTGGCGTTCGACGTCAGTGCGAGAACCATGGGTTTTAATAAGCATAACATCATAATTCAGTAGCATTGTATTATAACAATTGACTACAATTATATTGTTGTTTTTCTATAGTTTATACGTGTTCATACTTGCGTATATTGTATTTTGATTTCTTAGACTTAGTTACGTATTCCAACCATATTTCTCCTGCTAGATAAATTACTATTCTATGCGCCATACACGAATCTCTGCAGCATGAATTGATTAATGCGACGCGTTTTTTTTTTCTTCTTTTTCTGGATGAGGTTAAACTCTTAAAAGGATACAAGTGAAGCTAAGCGCGAACAAACGTGTCAGTGACATATCAATTGAATATAACACGGACCTTTGTTCGTGGTTATGCTTCAAATATAAGCACTTACGTGGTAAATCTCTAAGTCTTCCATGAAGAAAACAGTCATATTAAGTTAACATTTCGAATTATTCATAATTCGTTTTGTAGATTTCTTTTAATGGTGCAGCTTAAGATGAACTTTTTGAAGGACTCAAAAGCGTGTGCAGGTTCACTGATTGAGGGAGAGGCAAATTTTCTGTTTGAGATAATAATAATGATTATGAAATGAATTATGAAAAAACTGAACAGCAGACTGTACATGTACCGTAAATTGCATAGTGGAATGAAATGCAGCAGTCTTAATATATGCCAGGAAAAACAAGGAAACACCAACCAACGAATTGGGATCCTTTTGTGGAAATACGAAGAATAGTTTAAAAACCATACATGCCCGAAAGTGCGATTTCGAGAAAAATAAAAACTGATGCTATTCTTCTCAAACTACTAACGGAGCGAGTGACTATAGTAAACATTTTCTTCAGGTCATTTTAAACAGACATACAGTGAACCGCCACCCCAGAGCCAAGGGCGCCCATGTTTTGATTTTTTTTTTTTTTTTTTTTTGTGGGGGGAAGGATAAAGCGACAGTTTTTCTTTCATTTACTACAAGTTATCAACAGGTTAATCACGACAATATTTACTATATTAAGGGCGCAAAAACTTAAAAAGAACCATGTCATGAAGTACATTAAACCTACCTTAAAGTATACTAGAAGTGATTGGGAATGCTTAAAACAGTACAATAATGTTAATGACTTAGTACTTTATGATATTATTTATGAAATATGTCAGTGTGTCCCCTGCAAAAGAAACTCTTCCAAAGTATCCGTGCTGGTTAACTAAAGACATTATTAGGAAACTCAAGGTTAAAACAATTTATCATATAAAGTCTACATACAAACTTGAAAATTCAAAACCCTACTATAACGAACTTGGATCTTCCACTTGCAAAACCTGTTAAACGACAATTATTTAGAAAAATCAAGTTATAATGATCGTTTGAATTGTCTCAGCGTCCTCTATAATGATCTGAAGTTAGCCACGGGCAAATCTATCTGAAATCGCTTAAAAAGGCAATGAGAAAGTCACGTCCACTTTCAAAACCTGTTAAAACAATTCACTTGCAAAGCCTGCTAAATCACAATCTCAACGTGGCTGCCCGGAACAATACATATGCAAAACCTGTTAAAATCTCAGAACTTTACGTTAAGCGGGATTCAAAGACAATGTGTTGTTTTTTCCTTTCTCTATAGTTTGTTTCGGCAGCTCTGATTTTCAAGCAATGATATTGGCAAGACTGCTTTCAACCGTCTTGTTGCTATAATCAACAGTGTGTTGTTTATTTACATGACTTTGTTAACCAGTGTTATTTGAAAGAAGAAACTACGTCAAGAAACATGGAAAAGAAACGTCGCGAAGGCAAATAGGTAAGAAAATATTTTGTGTAAATAATAAGTGCGTAGAGTCATTTGAGACAATATATGGGGTCATTCAAATATTACGTAATCATAATTATGGCTAGGGAGAAGACTCATGCGACTGGTAGAAGATTGTCCTCTTTAGGACTGGAAGACGTATGCAGACGAACAGATTAAAGAACCAGGAAACTGTCGTTTTAAGTTTCAAAAGGCAAAAAATATCTGCAAAACCAAGAACAAGAATGCATGCCTAGTACAAGGCGAACCTTTCTGTAACTTAGAAGGCGGGGAGCCCAAATCTATAACCAGAAAAGGAAAGAGTTTCAAGAACCAGAACCTAGCAACTATTATCCCCAAAGGTGTCGCGCTAAAATCGAAGAAAGAAGAAGACATCAAAGCACTGCTGAAGAAATACTATGGAGATGAATGGGAAGACTGAAAAATGGATCTTTCTCTCGAATATCTTCAAGGAGCAAGAACGCCTGGGAGTTGTAGACGACACAAACGACACTGACGTTCCTTTTGAGCTGTTAGACGAACAGGACATAGACATTTAGTAAAATGTACGAAATGCTGTAATTTTTGGCAACATCGATGCGTAAACTTCTCAACCTTCGCATCTCAGAATACTATTTGCATATAATTCCAATTTTTAGTTCATGCATTTTTTTTTTATTTATTTATTTGTTTGAAATCTAAGCTTCAGATGCCAACATTATGATGTGTTCCTGAGTCACTCATATGATGTTTTTTGTTCTAAGCACAATTTCGCAAATTTGATAATAATAAAAAAAAGGACCAAATGTACCAAAACTACGGTTCTTTTTTTTTTTTCATTATTTTCTTTTGCATATCGGTAATTATCCAATTTTACAAGAAATGTTACTTTGCGAAGATACAAGCCTTCGGTTGTCATTACTGCAAACATTAAGTTAGCAGGTTCGAAAGTGTAGGATGCATTTGACAGGTTTTGCTAGTGGGTACGTTCGCAAGATGGCCGAACGTCAACTAGCAAAACCCGTCTAATTTGCTTTATACTTACAAAACCTGTTAAGCGAAAACTAAATTTTTAAAAATTAAAAAAAAAAAAGCCTTTAAAGACAAAAAGTAAATGATACACATTGTGTGACTCAGCCGTATAATGTTTTCGCCAATTTCCTGTGTTGCGTGTATGATACATTTAACAGGTTTTGGAAGTGGACGACTTATGTGTTCGATTGCATAGGGAAGTCAAGAAAGACATGAAAATAGTCTATAAGACCTTTATATCAAATTCGGAAAATAATATCAATAATGATCCAGGTCAACTGAAAATTTATTAAAAACAAAGCAAAGCATCTTCCTCCAAGAATATTAAAATGTGAAGGTTGGGATTTGTGTAACAATGAAGAAATAACTAACACATTTGCACAGGATTTCCAGTCAGTATTTGTATCCTTTTTTCAACTGTTCAGTAATTTTGATAGTAATTCTAAGGGTTACGAAGAAATTAAAATACTGTCTATTGACCAAATGCATTTGAATGAAATAGAGAAGGATATCAAGAATTTAAAAACTAAAACGGCAGTTCGGTCTGATGGCTTACCTTCCTGTATAGTCAAAGGATGTATTGATATAAATGTTTTCCCCTAACAAAGAAATCTGCTTTAATTTGTCCTATATCTAAAACAAACGATAGACGAGAAATTTCCAACCACAGGCCTGTAGCAATCTTAACAGTCTTTGCAAAAGTCTTTGAACAGGTTTTATATGAACGAATTATTAATCATGTGAAGGCAGTTATTTCAACTAAACAACATGGCTTTGTTTCACCAAAGTCCACGGTAACAGACCTTGCAATTGCTACAGATTTTATTGCAAACTCGTTGGACGAAGGAAAGGAAGTCGATGTGATTTATATTGATTTTGAAAAGGCGATTGATTGAGTTAATCACAATATATTACTAGGTAAATTAAATCACTATTACTTCTCTCCAGCCTCGATTACGTTCATGTGCTCTTACCTAACTAATCGTAGGCAATCTGTTCTATTTAAGAAATACAAATCTGATGAATATACAGCACTGCCAGGAGTCCTGCAAGGCTCGAATCTTGCACCGTTGTTATTCCTCTTGTTCATTAATGACCTACCAGAATTGATACCGGGTAATGAAAAAGTGCTATTTGCGGATGACCTCAAAATATATACTAAAATTAATTAAAGCGAGTGCATGTTTGTCGCTTAAGTCGGTTTACAAAGTCATATTCTTTCGAAAAACCATTACGTCGAGTTATTATACTGTAAACTGAGGGTTTTGTTTTCTGCATAATGTTGCTGTTTCAGAAACGAAATCTGGCATAGGTACTTATTGTGTACGCTAAAATTTTGCAATTGTAAATTTCCAATGTCTCTTGTTCGCTTCACTACGCAGGTTGTAATTCTAGTAGAACAATAAATGAGCCCTTGTTGTTACAGTATTTGTTAGTTTTAACTGGATGTGGGGGTAATAAACTCAGTCTGGGGGGTATGATCACCCATCATAAAGAAGCATCCCGACTGCCTCTTATCACTACCGATTTTTGCTTTAACGGAATTATATCCCTATAAGATTACAACCTTATTTAAGCCGACCACCCCTTCTCCCGACCAAAGACCACCAATTTTTGTCTGAAAACTCTATTGTTAAGACGACCATTTTACAAAGGTTTTGTGAATGGTTACATGCATTTTGTAGGCAATGCTAATGACATCAGATGACGTAGCAGGTGGTGGCCAACTCTGTTTCTGAAAATACCATGATGAACGTGTATTTCCCTGGCCCATGCGGAGGGGGGAGAGATGTCTCATCTGCAAGAGTAATCTCATATCGAAAACCGGTCTTCAGCAAAATTTCTTTCTATCGAAATATGGCAAGTAAATCTGTGTGCCCAGAAATCCCAGTGAGTGGTTGCTACAACCAAAGGAAACAACTTGAGAGGATAATGGAAACTTTGCTGAAAAGTGTTCAGAAAGCAGAAAAGTGTCTGAGCTGGAGATGGGACGACATCCAAGGATGGTAAAGGATAGGTTTTGTAACTCCTTCCTGCCTGAACTGAAGACGGGTTGGAGTCGGGAGTTTTGGTTATGGCTTCCTCCTGCCTGAACTGAAGACTGGCTGAAGCTAAGGATAGTGCTTGCCTGCCTGAGATGAAGACGGGCCTACACCAAGAAAAGGTTGAGAATCACTGCCTGAACTGAAGACGGACAGAGGCTAGGTATTTGGTAAATGACCGCTTCTTGCCTGAACTGAAGACTGGCCGCCGCCTAGGTAAAGGTTGCGAACCACTGCCTGCCCGAACTGAAGACGGACATAGGCCGAAGGGTAACGATGATCTTACTGAGCTGAAGACGGACCAACGGCAGGTTATGGGTTGAGTACTCCTGCCTGTGTGAACTAAAGACGGGCCGAAGCAAGGAATAGGTTGGGAACCACTACCTGCCTGAGATGAAGACGGGTAGAAGGCCAGGGTGACGATGACGTGCCTGAACTGAAGACGAGTCAACACTAAGAACTTGGGAAGGAACTCCCGCCTGCCTGAACTGAAGACGGGCCGGAGTAGGGAACAAGTTATAGAAGAATAGCAATAAAGAAGAGAGTAAATAATTAAAGTTAAGTAGAAGAATGGTAGAAAAGGAGCTTTTAATGAATGAAACAAATATCAGAGAGATGACATTGATTTATTGGCTCTGGACTGTCCCATAGGGACAGGCCAGAGACCTGGTTCGGGCCGTAGCCCGAGTTGAACTAATGTAGTTAGAAATAGAAACACTAAGATGGCAAGGCCCCTCCAAGAACGCCAAGTGAGAGATCCGCCATCCACAGGCTACTGCGACTCTCCTACATGCAGGGATGCAACTACAGGCTATGGCGCGGGTGTGGATGCTACGGTTTCTGTCTATACGAAGACATTTACCGCGTATCGGTTCAGTGTATAAGAGAAGAAAGAAGGTGAAACAAGAAGACAGCAAAGCGCGAGAAGAGTTTTCTTAATAGTGTGGGAAAAAACAGAATATACAGTCTGGTATATTCTGTAAAAAAACTTATCGGTTCTAACTACTGTTTAATTTACCTTGTAAACCACACATTAATGAAGGGTGGTGAAAGCCAGGTAAAGTCTGTATAACTTTATCTGTTTCGCATCCAATTAACAAGTGTTGTTTTTACATGCATATCACACTCTCACACACACATACAGCGCATAGCGCGCATCTGCAAGGCAGGCGAAGCTGCTCGTCACTGCTGTTCTGTCTAAAGATATCTTAATATAAATGCAGTTTATGTTTGTCGATATTCATCTTGAATGTACCTGAAAAGATCTATCAGAGTTGTTTATGTAGTATCTGTCAAATATGGCGTGTAGTACATTATAACAGGGCTGGGACCGACCGTACTTTTGCTGTGACCTAATACTTGCATAACCGACCATACTTGTGTAGTGATCGGATACTATCCCTTTATATGTGCCTCGATTCCACGTTGTACCTCGATAACTAGGTGCGCTACGTTGAGTACTGCTTTGTAGCAAACTTAGGAATCTGCAAGCGTAAATGTTCATAAAACACCTTGTGGGAGGGAGCCAAGCCCTCCACCAGAATATGTGGGAGGGAGCTATGCCCTCCACCAACTGGAATACCTAAGTGGGAGTTCACGTATATGGCAATCTACCCAAGCTCGTGGGAGGATGGAGTGTCTTCCGCCAAATACCGTGGGAGGCTGCCAATTACCTCCGCCAAGATGTGGGAGAAAGCAAAGTTCTTCCCAAGGGTGGATAGCGCAGAAATCAGGTATAGATTCGATCATTTACTACTTCACAAGATGGTATTTTAACACTTGTGAAGAGGACATCGATGTGGTCGTATGAATTAAGTTTACATAAGAAAGATTACACAATATCTATGAACAGTAAGTTTTTTGTGATAATACAAAGTAAGAAAATAAACATAACATTTGAAATTTATTTAACTTTTGTACATTGCAAGTTTACATAACATTTCGACTCACAGAAGTCTCAGCTTGTGTGTGTCTTATTCTCGAATTATCATTATTTTGTTGTTGTCTGGTTACCTATAACAAATTATTTAAATAATATTACTTCTACATCATTGTCATTTAGTCTTTCTAACCAACTCAAAACCAGTTTTTTGAATCGGCTTGTTTGTTTCTCTTTTCTAAGGTATATAGGTGTTTTATTGTAAATTTTTGGTACAAGATAGTAAGTTTGGTTGTGTGTTGATGTTTTGTTAGTTCTGATTGTTTCTATATTCTCATTTGTGACACTTCTTGTTTCATACTCATGACATAACCTGTTCAGTTTTGTTTCTTTTGTTCTAATATAAATCAATACATTTTTTAAAATACAATCTATTGATTGGTAATACATCAAAATCGTTATACAAATTTTTAACATCACAATCAAATTTTCTATTCAAACATAGTCTCAAAATATTGTTCTGTTGGGTTACAAGAGGTTTTATGTGAGAGGTGTATGTTGCACACCAACTTAATATACAGTATTCTAATAAGCTTTGTGTAAAAGCAAAGTACACCATACGTAATGATTTGTTATCAAGAATTTCTAAGAAGAACAAATCTATAAGATGTTTTTCTTAATGTATTCCTCATGCGTAATATGTAAATTCCATTTTAGATGGTTGTCAATTAAAATTCCTAAATAATTAACACTTTCTTCTCTAATGAGAGGTATACAAAGACAATTTGCTTTTACATTACAATTATGAAGTATTAGTTCTTTATTCATAGGTTGTCCAGCAGGTGTATGCGAGAAAGTTATATATTTGGTTTTACGAATGTTCAAAATAAGTTAGTGAGTATTTAACCAAGAAGCTATTTTTTTTAGTTCAATTTCTGGCGTTTCAAATGTTTCTAGACATGTTTTTCCAGCAATAGTTAAGGTAGTGTCATCAGCAAACGATTGTATATGCCCTCTTACTTGCAAATTATATAAATCATTTATGTATATAAGAAATAAAATGGGGCCTAATACTGTTCCCTGAGGTACACCTAATTTAACATGCATAAAGTTACTCATGGTTCACCAATTTCTCAGTGTGTGAAACATGTAGGATTAATTTCTATATTGGCTTTTTTTATTATACTAGTAATAGTTTTCTCTTCGCCATTAGTTTTTCTATATAATTTTCAGAGTTTATTGCTCACACAGTTCTTTTGCACTAATAGCGCCATCTCTGGAACACTAATCAACTAGATAGACGCTACTGAAAGTAGCCTCTGGATATGTGCCGATTGCGGTTTAAGATTCTCCGTTTCTTTCCCTTGTTGAATTTTCTTCTTTTCTTTGTCCTTTCCTGGTCTCCTGTCCTCGCTGGATCCAACGGCGAAGATGGCACATGTCGGTAGGTGGGGTTATCCTTATATCGATTATGCACAAAATATTCTATATCTTGCACAAGAACGTCAATCAACAACTGTCCAACAGGCACGGAACGCATGTTCAACCAGATGGGGGGGAAGGGGGAACCAAGTGGGGATACTGTCCATCCACCGCTCCCGGTAATTCATTGTTTCTAAGGTTACATATCTTCTGCACGCAAATACACTCCACTCCGGGTGCGACTCAGTTATATTTGTTATTTCTAGTGCTATTCTCCAAAGTGCATCGCGCTTTTTGTGGTAAAATTCTCTTACCGAGTCAAGATCACTCATGATGCTGCGTATGTCACTAACTCACTTCGCCTGTCGACTTAACTGATGAACAAAAAATATACCCGCCAAAACCATACAACAAAAGACTGAGCGGAAATCTAATCGATAAGAGTGCACTGCCTCATATTATTTATTCGAAGATCTACAGCAGGCATATTTGCCCAATTCTTGTAGATTACAATCATATTTACAATTTTACATTTTTTCCAGATCCCAATCATCTATGACATTCAGACTATTTTTGAATTTTCGCACATTTGCACTGAAAATATCCAAGTCATTGTACCTAACATTTATATTATTGAAAGCTCTCCCCGCTCTCCATAGGAATGATTTTCTACGTGCTTCTGTCCAAAATCTTCTGATATGGAATGTTTGCCCCTTCCCTGATCTGACTCTTCTGCTTGGCACATACAGCTCCATTCTTTTTAACATTTCTGTCGAATCGTACTCGGAATGCAAAATTTTGAACAAAGTTAGCAAATCTATTCTTATTCGTCTAGTCTCGAGGGTGGAAAGTCCGAAGTTTCTTAGTAATTCCTTGTATGATACATCAGAAGAAAATACGAAGTTCGTCGTAGTGTAACCATTCTTAAGAACTTGGCTTGTACTCTTTCGATTTTCTTCTTGTTGTCTAGGTGCGCGTAGTCGTTCCATACCGGTACCGCGAATTCCTATATGGGATTTACATACATTTTAAACAATTGCAGCATCGTTCCATCAGAAAAAGTCCATCAGGAAGTCTATCGGCTTGACTGATAAAACAACTATGGGATCATAATTTTGAACACCGTATTCTACGTTCCCTACATTCTCTGTGTTATAATTTGTCGGTTCTATATCTACTCAAATTAAATATCTAAACTTTGCAACTTATAACCAAGTGAACCCCTCATCGGCGTGTCGTATAATCATGCTTAATGTCATAGTTCACTAACCCTCTCTAGCGAGCATTTTCTCCTTAACATCTTCCTGGTCAGTCTCTTTCAAGCTTACGATTCCCGAATTCCGTCCACATATTTATCCTATTTATATAACGGGCATGTCGGTGACCATGTTCGTCCCTGTTATAACATTTTATCTCTGTGTCTATCTTACCCCATAATCCTGCTACATGTTGATGCGTCATTTTTTTTAGTTCAGGACCTGCTTATATACAAAATACCATATCACATATTCATACACTGACAAAATGTAGTTCCAGATTAAATTCGTGCGCGCAGGCACTACATTCACATATATGACAATTATTTTCTTATGGTTATTGTTATGTATATATTTGTTTTTTTTATTACTTCTTTATTTTCCTATTTATTTACATTTTTTTATTTGATATCCATCCGCGCAAGCAAGATTTGAAGTGTTTGGATACACACACATACATACATACATTACAAATTCGCTGTATCCGAATTCTAGTGTTAGGCTATAAAGAATCTTTATTATATGACTGTGCGTAACAAAGATTATATACCCTTTACAGAGGTACATATACCAAGATGCGTAATACATTGCACAAAATATTTACAAAATCTGATATATGTTTTCATATATATATATATATATATTATTTATGTTTTTATTTCTTATTCTTTGATTATTAATTTTTTCTTCCTTTTACAAGTACAAAATGGGAAAACATTTACTTTATTAACTTCAATATCTCATGTACATACATTCTTAGAATACTAAAATAATTATGTAACGGGGACGTTACAAAGAACGTAACTGAACGTTTTGTCCAATACGTACACGAACGCGAAGCTAAAAAATACGCAAGTTCGTACGCCATATATACACACATGAAGTTACTATACAGATAAAAACTTGACACTTTATCATTGCGTCCAGTTGATTATTTACACATTTGATAGCGCTTCGCAATGCTAACAATTTTATCCTGCTTTTTATTTTTATTTATAGGATTGTGGGAGGACGAGAGACCAATTTTGGAAAGTGGGCAAGTCATTAGCTATGAAGTTTTATGTGGTGTTGCTGTCAGAGATTCCGCCAGGATTTTCATTTTGGAAGAGGGGTGGAAAGTCAAAATTGGGATGATGCAAATTGAATTTTGCACGGTTTCTATAGATTTTTGAGTATAACAAATTAAAGTTGGGGTGTTGAAAATATGAAGGGTGACATCCCCACAGGGGTTGTGGCGGAACACTGGTTGATGTTACTTCTAAAAAAAAACTTGACTGCATTGACACCACAATTTGCAGATAGTCAAATATCTCAACTAAAAATACATTTCCCACAACATTATAAATTCATAAAATAGTTTCTTAGCTCCTATCTTGCTCACTTTCCATAATCTATATTATAAAAGTGTAGAAAATTGTTTGGGTGGGACGTCATCACGCCTAAACCACTGAACCGACTCAAAACGTTTTAGGAACATATGTTCTTCTTGGCCCGGGCTAGGTTTGTATAATTTCAATTTGAGGAATCGATGTTGCCAACCTTTTTTAAATTTTAATATTTCAAGTTCTTCTCATACCGTTGTCTGTATCGGCACCAATTTGTGCATGTTTATAGAGATAATCCAGGTGTTAGTGTTGCTAACTATTTTTAAAATTTAATATTCCACCGATGCCCGTATCTGCTCTGAACTTGAGTAGAAGGAGGGTAACATTGTGGCTGGTAGGTCCTGTGGGGTAAGTTGAATTTCTCCATGTTACTTGTGAGTTGATTGCTCTTGGAGGTGGTGGTGGTTTGTTCGTGACGTGTTATGATTTGTGTTAATTACGCAAGATCATGAAAAGGATAACATGGTTGCGATGACGTCATTTAAGATGGCGGCTGGAAGTGAAGGGTAACATGGTGGTGGTGACGTCATCAGGCGTTGGTAGCTCAGTTGTGAGTTTGTTGACATCCGTTGGGTGATATGAGATTCGGTGGTGGTGACGTCATCATACATGGAAGTTCCCCATCATTGAATGAAAAGTGTTTTATGGTTGCGGTTACGTCATCCAAGATGACGCCTGGAAATTTCCATTACATGTGAACATAGGAAAGAGTGGTGAGCTGGCAAGATGACCTAACACTGTTTGTACTAGAGTGTGGCTGAATTAGTGATGTAAGATTGTGGGAAAAGACCTTTTGGAAATCCCCATCATATGAACATTGAAACAGTGTGCTGTTAAGCAAGATGTTTGTTTGAGCTGATCTCAATCTGGGGCGTTAAATCTATTGTACACTATTGCAAAAGAAGATGGCGGTAGTGTAGTTGTAATATTGAATTAGATTATGGTAACAGCTCTAGTAAGAGCATTACCTTTCAAAAAAGCGTCTCCTTATTTTGATTGGCGGACGAAACCAATACTCGTTGTTTTATCAGGTGGAGCACATCCTGGTGGTCATTCTAATAATTCAATTTTGACCATATTAATACCATAGCATTACCTACTCACATATTAACTCATATACTAACCTATTATTTAAAAAATGCCTGTTTATTTTGGTTGATCGGGCTACACCAATACTAGTTTTTTTACACAGGTTGAGCACATCCTGACTCGTTTTTTTTTACCAAGTTGAGTACATCCTGGTGGCCATTTTAGTTAGTGATTTTTCAGCCTTTTCTTATAGAATATGAAAGTAAACTAAATACATGCTGTAGTTACTATTTCTTATAGAAAAAGAGCGTTTAAACATGTCTCTAATTAAATTATGTTTAATACAGGTATATGTTAAATAACATTTAAACATATAAAATAATAGTTATAAGAATCGTCTAAACTTTTAAATTGCTTACCTGTTTCACTTTTAACTGCGCACCATCTAGCGGGCATTTTAACAAGCTTCATTCAGCTTTACTATATTTTTCCATTTTTGTATTAATAAAATCAAACACGTTTATGTCTTGCAATCTACAGAAGTATAAGTCACTTAATATGTTTTGCTATTGGAAAATACTTTTTGATAAGTCTTGCTTTCATAGTGAAGAAGAAATAGAGTGAAAAAATTTGAAAAGCGCAACGCACGGTTGTAAAACGCATACAGGGATTTTTATCGTTCAGGGTTGGAAACGAAGAGAACGTGAGAGTACAATCGATTTAGTTAACTCGAACGATTTTTTCGCTCAGCGTTAGGAACGAAGTGAATCTGACAGTACAATCGATTTGGCTAACTTCGAGTGGGCGCTCAACTTGACCTAAGCTGACGATTAACTAAACATGAGTGCTTTATAAAGTTCATTACGATTTCCTCCTATAAGAATAAGGACTGATTTTCATGAAAGCTTGCCTTACTTGACTGAATAGTCAGTTGAAACCAAAGATTATATACCCTTAACAGAAAGATGTGTATCCTCCATGTTAATTCGACGTATCGAGTTTCGACACTAGCAGCGCCACTCTGTCACCGACGGAAATTCGCAACACCTGTTGTTAATCAATGTTTCCATCCACTGAGATTAGTTACCAATGGTAGCAATGTTACCATATCCGGAAAGAAGTTACC
>JAGDQP010012820.1:37742-49323 GCA_022664845.1 Lepisma saccharinum
ACATCAATTCTATAAACGCCAAGCAACAACAAGCAATCCAAAAAAATGTCAGGAAAATCAACGTTATTATTATTTCGTTAAATACGCACTCGAAGAAGTTGATGAAGAGGCAAAATCTGCCTCTTGAAACAAGAGCTAATAACTATAACAAATGATTTTCATGAAAGCATGCGTTGCTTACGACTGGAATGAACAAGCAATTGATGATTTGGGTGCTTAGTTAATTGACACGTGTATATAACTACCAGGAATGATTTTCATAAAAGCTTGCGTTGCTTATGATTTCACTGAATAATCAATTGAATAAGCATTTTCATCGCTCAGGGTTGGAAAGAAGTGAATTTCACAGTACAATCGATTCGCTTAACTTTGAGTGGTTCCCAACTTTATTGAAAGCGCTTTCCATATGCTCACCTGTAATCCGGGAGGATGTAGCCCCTTTCCATATAATGTTTTAATTATCAATTTATTTATATTCAAATTTTATAATTTAATTCTCTTTTGTACAAGAAAATTCTTTACTGTACGGAAAACACGTAGCTGTTTATTACAGAAAATGGTAGTAAAAACACACAAGATAACTTCAGTAGTGTGAAGGAAAATTAGTGTTTCTCTTCATCTTTTAAGAACATTTTCAAGCCATAAGAAGAATTATAGCAGAGTTGATGAATAAAAAATATTCATACGCTGGCTTCATACTTGAAATATGGGAACAGGGATTGACATCTAACATGTTTTCAAAAGTTGTGAACTCTTTGATGGTATATTTAATAAATGAGAACATTTAGCATAAATGTATAGTGTTACCACGAGAGGAGACAGCTTTCAATCTTCTCTTACTTTCCAATTTCGCTCACAGAATAGCCAATTGAAACGTGTATTATTCCATGTTATATCTGTATCAGTCTGAACTGTGTTTCCTTGTAGAAAATTCGCTGGAGATGACAGAAAGTCCCGTCGAGTTGTGTTTCGTACTTTCTAATTGTAGAAAGTATGTGACCATAGTATGAGTTGTAGAAATTTGAATCATATATCGAAGAAAATCAATGTAGAAATTCTAGCGTTGAGCAGTGTTTCGTTGTAGAAAAGTCCCCTCGACTTGTGTTACGTGTATTCTAATTGTGAGTGGTAGAAGTTTGAATCATATATCATTCCTAAGGTTCACTTTTCCATGGTCACTAATTTAAGATAATGTAGGAAAAAATAGCGTTGTCTGACGTTGGACCCTTTTGGAATTTGACTAGAAAATGTAAATATAGGATATTGAACCTGCCTTACCTAAGGTCCACGTTTCCATGGTCACTAATTTATGATAATCTAGGAAAAATGAGGAAATGCAAAAGTAATTATTAATAATAAATAAATAAATATGATGTTACAAATATATTAGCATCAACATCATCACCACTTGGAGAGTGAAGGAAGTTCTAACGTATTTCTCTTGAAGCTCACCTACATTTAAGAAATAAACTGACTCTACCTTGGTAAAATTTTAACACAAGAAATGTATATGTTAGATTATTACATCAATTTAAAATGAAAGACATCTGATTTATCTACACCTTTTCATATTTAAATTTTTTATCACATACTGTATGTTGACTGATATTAGAATTCACACTAGATGTCAGCAGTGGTGAAGGCTGGGACTTAATGTAGAAAAGTCGTGTGGTGTGTGTCTGAATGCAGAAAGTGCTCTGGTAATCTTGGTACTGGAGGCCTGAATAATGCTATGTCAAAAGCTAAGCTATTATGAGACGTACATGGTAAGATTATGATTTAAATTTGACAGAAGCAGTTGAAAAAGATTATGATTTAAATTTGACAGAAGCAGTTGAATAATTTATGAAAAAATGGAAGGGTAATTATTAATAATAAATACGAGATGAGAAAAACATTTTACCTCCACCTCTAGACTGACCCGAATTCGCTTACATATTTTTGTGTGCAAGGTCTTCTACATTTAACGAATAAAGTGACTGTAACTTGACTAAAATTTTAACAGAGGTAATTTAAATATCCCATTAGTACATTATTTTAATTGAAAAAAAATTGATTTATCTACACTTTCGTATATTTGAAATGCTTTGATCTTCACTCAGTTGTTTGATAGAATGCGTACTACATGGCAGCAGTAGAAAAAAAGATTAGCTAGACACCGTGTTTTTTTAAAAAGAGAAAGGTAATGAAATCTGGATTAGACACCGTGTTTTTTTAAGAGAGAAAGGTAATGAAATCTGGAATAATACAAAATAGAAATGTATTAAGTTTATTTACGTTAACTTCCTAACTTTAATTTTTCGAATGATTTCCAATAGAATGTTAAGGTAAATACTAGCTCATGTTGAACGTCTTGTTAAGTGAAGTTTGATCATGACTTCAACTCGTTATGTGAGTGTTAGAAAAGGAAGTCTTTTCTATACTTTTAAAGTATCTTCCTCATTAACGAGTACCTACAAAAATATCATGTAGGAAGATAACTACATCAAATATGCAATAAAAATGTACCTGACTTTGCTATGCGTTGTGATGTCAATATGAAAATTTTTAATATGTTTTAGATTATTTTTATTTAATATACGACTTTACTTGTTTTAATCATCAACTCTGGAATAAAAGAAACATTTTGTGAAAACCACAGCAGGATTCGTCCCCACATTCTCTGGAATAGCTTTCCAACATGCTGGCTGGCATTATACTAAATTCGCAACTTAGAATCACTCGCTCGACAATCTGTTTACTGTTTATAACTTCATGCAGCTTCATTTCGAATAACTGTGTGTGAGAATGGAGCTAATCAATACTATTTTTCTCTTTTTACTCACAAGTACTGCATTTACAGTTAAGGAGTAATGTATTTGTGTGAGAATTGTCTACAAATTCAATGAAGTAATCTTGAAAGTTAATATGATAGAATATTTCGGAGGAATAAGGTCGTTTTGAAAATGCAACGAAAGGCATTACATCGATTGAATATTTTCGAATGGAATACGATTGAAATTGGATTAAGACAGAAATTCTAATATCATTGAAAGTGTAATAAAATGTCAACGTTAATTAATGATTGACTACATTGGAAGTATGTTCAAATGCTAATATCAGCAAACACTCTACAGCTCAATGCCCTAACTAAGGTGTAGAAAGAGGGACTAATGCCGCACTGGAGTGGGGCAGGAAATAAAGGTATGGAGGGGTTATTGTACACATTTCCGTTTTCAAAAATGCAGCAAAAGGCGTTACATCGATTGGAATAAGAGGAAAAGTAATTGAATGTTATTGAATGGAATAAGACAAATTCTAATATCATTGAAAATGTAATAGAATATGAACAATAACTGATGGTTGACTACACTGCAAGTATGTTGAAATACTAATACTAATATGAAAAAGTACTCTACAGGTCAATGCCGTAAGGCGTAGAAAGAGGGACTGATAGCGGGTTAGAGGGTTCACGAAATGAAGGTACGCACGGAATATTGTACACATTTTCGCACTTTCGAAGGGCGGAACGTGAGAAATTGAGTTGTCTGACCCCCCCTTTTTGTAAATTACAAGAGCAGTTCCTGCTAGTGTGTAGCTTGTGCTATGCTTATCTAGTATTATAACTCCTGTGTCAATATTCATATAGATTTTTTTACACTTTTTCTTGAATCACTCCGTACGGAATGAAATTGCACCAATCAAATCAAAACCAATTGCAATAAGAACGTTTGGAAATGTATGGAAAGGAATAGCACTTAAAAACGGAATGCATTCTACACTGTAAGTATGTTCAAATTCTAATACTCATATCATTAAACACTACAGCTAAATATCGTAACTAATCCGTAGAAAGAGGCACTAATATTGGGCTGTAGGGGATACGCACGGGATATTATACTCATTTTCGTACCTTTGAAGGGAACGGCAGAAATTGACCTGTGTGCTTGTCCCTTTACGAAATTAGAAAAGGAGGTCCTACTAGTATGGTTAATTAGTATTATAACTCGTGTGTAAATATTCATATACATTTTTCACTTTTCTCTGAAACCGTTCCGTATTGCAGCATCAAAATATGATTACTACTATTTTAAGGAGAAAAAATGAAAGGAATATACCTTCTGACTAAATCAATTCACTTTAAAATGCAAGCAGTCAAAAGTATTGTTCAGACTAGGAGTGTTCAGAAATTCGTAACATTTTGGAATGGATTCGTTAGCTACTACACCAGTAAAATATGAATATTTAACATTTTAGGGAAAAAATTGAAAGGAGGAGAATCTCACGAACTGAGCAATAAAAGAAAACACCGTAACGTACCTGACATTCCTATCCACACGTAGTTGGAATAAGTTCCAATATAAAAGAAGTTTCCTTCCTTGAAATTAGCGGATTTCAATGGTTACTTCATGTGCAACTAAGGTAGGGAGAAGGCATAGAATTTATATAATTCTCAGCTTCCACCCTACTATAAATAATGAGAAATTTCTAACATGCTCTCCTTCTTAGGTAGACTCTCAATAGTAAAGTGAACTTAGTGCAATTTTTATATGTCAACTTTCAATAGTAAAGTGAACTTAGTGCAACTTTGAAATGCCAAATCTATAAGTTTGCAGCAACTGTTACATTGCAAGTATGTAAACTTACTAGAAGTTAATAATAACAATAAACTTCCTAGTTCCCATGTGGAAATTTCCTAGAAAGCCTTACAAATTATGTTGATAGTAAACTTATAGCAATTCTTAAATTTAAGTATGGAAGTTTGCACAAACTGTACATTTCAACTTTGTAAAGTTGCCACAAGCTTGCAACAAACTTAATACTCGCTGTGTGATAAATTTGCTAGAAATCACTGCTGACATCGCTGTCGGAATATTATTCTCCTGAGACTGATGTGAAAGTTCTAATTTTTCTGTAATACAAGTATTTTGCTGGAGAATATTAGGTTAGGTAAAGTACACTTATTTATTAACGTTTTATATAAAGTAAACTAACCTAATTTTACGTAAAGGAAGCATAGTAGCGGGTCAGATGAGAGGAAAGAACACAAAAGTCTCCTTACTTGCTCGATATTAGTATTAAATCTTGCTATCAGTGAACCTTCAATGCTGTTATTTATAGTAATTAAGGTTAGCAAATGACAAGATTGCTTTTTTTCTTAAGTTTACAAGCAGGTGTGGAAAGATAAAATATTCAGTCAGCTCGTTTATTTAGAAGAAAATAAATAAAATATTAATAAAGAAAGTTTAATAAACTCAAAGTTTAATTAAAAATCATGTCCTTAGTTTGTAATGTTCATTAGTTTTTCCCAATCAATTTATAACTCGTTTTATGTGGTAATCTACAATGTACTTTTTACTTTTTAAGATTAGTCTGTTTCGTAAATTACTATTTATTTGGTACTGGATGTTTCAGTAATGTTATCCACTGCAAATAACTCGAGAAGTTTTTTTTGAAAGCTTTCGAATAGATAAAATAACGACAAACACGTGTAGAAGTCAATAATGACATGTAGAAAACCAGTGACTTACAAGAAGGTTTTTTCAAAGCTACATTAACTTTTTGTTTCAAAGCAACGAAGTTACTGTCAGTAGCACGTATGCATTTTGTTTTCCAGAGGCACTTATATATATATAAGTGAACTATGAGCCCTTAAAGTACGTGTTGTTATTGATTACTCTAATTCTGTTTTTCGTTACAGAAACCATTACTGCTCCTAGAATGATTTTAACTTTTCTATGCATGGTGCTCCTATCCTCCTCTCGGTAAAAATCTTCTCTGGTACCTCTAACCTGCGATATGGACGATCCCAAAATACCGTATAATACATATCACACTATTTCTTCCCCCTCTTTGGTAATTGCGCAAATCGAACACTGCTGTTCTCAAACAACCATTTGTCTCAACAGAAGAAACTGGATTTTCTACCAAGACCTTCAATGAAAAAGCAACACGGGAACAGTTTCATTCGTGTCATTAAATTTTGAGCAGAGGTTAGAGTTTTGTTTAATTTTGCATGTGGAAAAGAAAAAAAAAACAGCTGTAAATTCACGAGTATGACAATTGAGGAGAAATTGCTAATACACGGTAACCATCAATCAGATACTGGCTTAGTACCATTTAAATGCCAGTGAGTACAAGTATTTTCGTCATAGTAGAATTTGTGATTTACACTATCGATTACTTTGACAATCACGTTCTTTTCTGTTTCATTATTGAACGCAAATATATTAACTTTAATTTTATCTTGGGTTCTCTGTTTTTCGGAACTCATGGAAGAGGAGATTCACTTTTTCATGTAAGCAGTGTGAAATTCTGTGGTTATATTAAAATCCACAGTTCATCCTCTTTGTATTACAATATATTGATTGTGAGAGAAGAGCGATGTAAGAATTTTTAATGCTGGGGGGGGATAGTATTAAGTGTTTAAAGTACGGAATGTAACAACTATCACCACGTCAAAATACCCTAATTAATACGGATTTGTGTAAAATTACATCCACATTGAAAGCAGTGTGTCATTATTCGTTATACATTATTGTTGTACGTTTTCACTCTTTACGGCGCTTATTGATTTCTATTTCGTGACCTTCTTTCTTGGAAACACACGGCATAGCATACTAACAGGGGCGAGGGGAGTTGCGAGGCACGTGGGTGGGGTAGTAGATTAGCTTTCTGATTGAATGTTGCCAGCTAATGTAATGTTTTTCTCTATTATTCTGAAAGATTGTCTTTCTCGAATATCGTATCATTTTCTCCAAACATAGAATGACTGAATAAATCCAGTTCAAGTTTCTAAGGTTTTCCCCATTTAACTGAATATGCTGAATGTGATTGTAGAAGTTGCACATATAGCGTGAGATAGAATGATGTTTCGCCTTGTATTTATATTTTCTTGAGTCAAACTTACTTAAGTATTTCTTTCTTTTTCATTAAGCCTCATCAAATATTGTCAAGATGAAATTAAATTCATCAAAATTTGAATATTTTACATTTCTGGGATATACAGCCAAGGTATGTTTTAGGCATGAGGTATCATATCTTCCGACAGACAGCTTCGAGGAAGAGATGGAGAAAAGTTGTTATAAGGACATAGCTCTAGGTAACACCCTGGCGTTCGCATAATGAGACTGAGGGAAAATCCGCGAAAAACTGTAATGAGGAAAGACATCGTGAGCAGCTTGAACTTGCGTTGGATCTCAAGTGGGCAGCGAGATCTGTGTATTTGCACACAAAATGTGAAATTATTGTAGTCAGACTTCTTCCGGGACTGGCTCTTCATACCACAAAACACCACGCTGTGCGTGTAGACGAGGACAACTAACAAGCAAACATACTGATCAGTCAGGAAATAATTCCGCAGTGCATCGTCGCAGTAACAAACGTTCTCCATAGAATTCTATCCTGAGTAAGATGAAGCCATTTTTCATCACAAATTTCTACTTCTCGAAGATCCCTTCTAATGCTATCCTCCCAACGTCATCTTGGTCTTCCCAATGGTCTCTGTCCCTCCGGCTTACCAACCACGATGGATTATAATCATCGTTTTCCCCCAATCCGAGCTACATCGCCTGCCAGTGCCCACTTTGGTCGTCGCGATTTCATTATTCTTACATCGGGTGAGTCGTACAGCCCGTGAAGTTCTTCATTATGCAGTCTCCTCCGTGTCCCAGTCATCTCGTCCCATTTCGGCCCGTATATCTTTCTCAAGACCTTATTTTTCAAACACTCGTAATTTATGTTCATCTGCTTTGACCGTACTAAGTTTCGTTACTTCAAGTAGTACCGGCAGAATAACCGCTCTGTATATTTTGAATTTCAACTTTCTTGATATTAATCGCGAGGTTAGGAGTTTCTGGACTGAATAGAAACATGCGTTGCCCGATGCTAAGCGACTTTTTATTTCTTCCGTATCCTTGTTTTTGCTTGTTACATATGCTCTCAAGTATTTAAATTTGTTTACATTCTCTATGTTCTCATTCTTAATTGTTATCTATCTATTTCCTTCATTCCCAGTGTTTCGGCTTATCATGTATTTTGTTTTCTCTATATTTTCCTGTAGATCTATCTCATCGCACGCTTCTACTAAGACATCGGTATTACTTTGTAGTGCATCTGTATCGTCCCCTATTAAATCTACATCATCCGCGTATGCGAACAGTTGATTCAAGCCATTCAGTCCCTTTGTGTTTTCTTTTATTATCTGAATCGCCTGTTCTAACACAAAGTTAAACAGTAGTGGTTACAAGGCATCACCTTGTTTCAATCCGTTGCGAATCTCGAAACTTTCTGACATGACATATTATTACCTATCTGTACTCTGCTTATGGGGTCGCTGAGACATATCCTTACTAGTTCAACAAGTTTCTTCGGAATTCCAGATTGTACCATGATATTGTATAGTTCTTCCCTTTTGGTAGAGTCATTTACTTTGTTAAAATCAATGAATAGATAGGAACAGTCCCATTGTATTCCCATTTATTCCCTAAGATTTGTCTCAGGGTAAAAATCTGGTACGACGTGGATGTATTTCTTCTAAATCCACATAGGTTATATCCAATTATTTCATCTACGTATACGCTTAGGCGAGTTAGCAACATGTTGGGAATAATGAGATTTCGCGGTAGTTATTACAGTCCGATTTATCGTCGTTTATATATATATATATATATATATATATATATATATAGAAACTGGAGCTATATTGTGGTTTTCCATTCCTTTGGAAACTTCTCCTTTTTCCATATAGCACTTATCAATTTATGCTTTTCCTCCTTGTATCCACGGTTCTGCGGTATAGATTTTATATTCCTGTTTTTTTTTTTTTTTTTTTTTCTCCGTTGTTGTAAATTAAGAAGTTTGTCGAAATAATTTTTCCATACATCGATAATTTTAATCGGATCCACGTGAAGATCGCGTTCATTTCTAATCATCCCTAATCTAGGCTGGTAACATTTCCTCAGCGAGTTTACCCCTTTGTACAGATCTCTTATGTTACTTGTCTTGCCGTTTTCCTCTAGCTCCTGAATCTTCTGTATCTGATATTGTCGCTTTTGTTTCTGAACCTCCATGTGGCGTTGCGTTTCGTGTTACTGTAGTGGTCTGCATTTGCTTCGCTTTTATTACTTTGCCATAGTTGCCTTGCTTGTTTCCGTTCCTCAGGAAGCTTAAGACATTCTTCATCAAACCAAGTCTAGTTTTATGCTGTTTCTTCTCGCCTACAAACGTTCCTTCGCTGCGCCCTTCACTGTATCACTAATTGTCTCCCACATCTTACTTATATCAATTTCAATATTAAGGTAATCTTTATTACTACTAGAGTCGGCGATTTCCTACCTATTTGAGATTTCCAGTTGGTAATCTGCCCTTATGCTCGGATTTCTAATCGTTTCGCTTCGCATCTCAGTTGTTTTGATCCTTTTGCTCCTGTTTACTATGCATACTTTTTCCTCACTTTTGTGGTCACTAACTGATGGTCGATGTCACCTTCCGCTCCTCTGTAAGACATTATGTTGGCGTGTTTTCGTCTGTCTACTAATACGTGATCGATCTGGTTGAGAGTTTTGCCATCCTGAGATATCCATGTGTACATATTTATGTTCAAAGTACTTGCTCGTTACTAGTAGGTTTTTCAACATCGCGAAAGTTATCAGTCTTTCTCCATTGTTGTTGCTGATTTCGTGAAGCCTGTATTTGCCTATAGTTTTCCTACCTTAGTGTTGAAATAACCCAACACAACTTTCGTATTATACTTCGGTAATCGGTCAAACAATCTTTCTAGCTCCTCGTAAAATGTATCTTTGTCATTATCATTAGCCACCTCGGTCGGAGCATAGACATTTATTAAAACCGGGTTGCGTTTGCCCCATCGAGTACGTATCGTAACGTACCATAGTCTTTCGTTTATGAACTCTATATTTTGCACCACCGGAAGTGATCTTTTCTTAATGAGGAATCCTGTTCCCAAATCATGAAACTGGGATCCCCCGTAGTAGAAAGTGTACTTATCCTGTTGGGTGCTATCTTGACCCTTTCACTGGACTTCTTGCATCGCTAATATGTCCATTTCGTACTTCTCGGTCTCATGTACCGCCACCTGAACAGCGACCGTTTTGTATATGGTTCGTAAGTTCCACGTTCCTATTGTAAGGTCTTTCTTAATCTCTACGACCTCGCAGTAAGCCAGACATTCAAGATGTCATCAATATCAGGGCCTTGCCGATGTGATTCATCTTCAGCCTCAGGATGGTAATGGTGAAGCTGCTTCCCTTCACTCTAATATTTTTGCTCGGGGTCATCTTGCCTTAGCCTTTGTTATAGCAAATCAGCAGTACTGGTTGTGATCCTCCTCGGAACATTTCCGGTTCCCCCCATATCTTATCGTCATTTTCCTATCCGCTACCTGGGGAAGCACCTGGTGTGAGACCAGTAAGTCCAAACTGATGTGAAAGTATACCCATGAAAATTTTGGCCTCTCGAGCGCAGTTGCGGTGGAACATACAGATGATATAGAAGTTAGATTCTTGTCTGTGGAGAGTAGTAAAAAACTGTGGAAGTGCCCTTATGCTTTTAAATTTCTCACTTTGTACAAGGGTAAAAAATATTTTAAAGTACTTAGCAATAGATAATTTTAAAATTGAAATTTACACTGCTATACAGTCACTTACAATAATAAGTGGAGGTTGGAGTCGTAAGAAATAAAGGCTATTTTCTCCAGGAGAATTTTTCACGGTACGCTTAATAGTCAGACAGCCAACATGACTAGAAATATGGACCAAAACGTGGCATTCCAGGATAATCCTCCATTTGGTGGAAGAACATCTGAGTCCTTCAGCATCATTTAGCGAACCACGAGATAGATAGGCAGAAATCCGGTTCTTGTCTTTTTCAGACACACACACACAGATAAAGGAATAGCCTTCAAATGATTTACTTTTATATTTTGGAACACAGTTATTATCCTTATCGCTTTACACATACACACAAAACAGAGAAAACTAAAGGAAGAGAGAAACACGATATGATACAAAAAAGAAAAACACGAGGAAAGTGATATTAATCATGAAACAATTTCATTGATGTGTTACGATCACACACATACTTATTAATATCTCGACTGTCCAATGACTTGCATTTTGCATTCAATACATCATTTTCATACAATTATATTTTTTTAAAAAGTCGTGGCTGAACTGGGATCGAACTTAGATCTACAGCCTGAAAGTCCAACATGTTAACCAGTATACTCCATCGGAGTTAGTTCCCTACTTACTAAGATCGTGTTATAATTGTATTTGCCACAGTCAGAAGAAAAAAATGATGTCAGGGGTCCACTGTCCCGAAGCACACCAGTTATCAGTGTTGCCAACTTAGTTTTTATAAAATTAATTTTTCAAATTGCTTCTATTCTGTTAGATGTACCAGCATCAAACTTGCCATAAATATTATTCGACACAATAGAAAAATACTGTTGCTGTTCCCTGTCCCCAAACACCCCGCTGTCAGTGTTGCCAAGCCGTGTCAAAAAATATAGTATAAACCATAAGGTGTAGAGACGGTAAAGATATATAGTATAAACCATAAGGGGGAGACAGCCGCTGGA
>JAGDQP010012821.1:0-49322 GCA_022664845.1 Lepisma saccharinum
GTAGCTCTGCCATAGACCTCATAGTAGAGTATGACGTCTATGGCAGAGCTACCTAGCGGATGGCTTCAAAATCGCGTGCTCTGAACAAATATCTATTAGTTTTAGCGCAGCCAGAAATAGGGAAGCGTGTTAAGTCTATCTGTTACGAGGTTTTTGGTACGAGTAATACGAGAGCGAGTAAAATAAAAACTTTATTTAAAGAAAAAAAAAATGCAATTTAACTAACAGAAAAGAGATAAATTACTTTTCTAGATAGTTACCCTGAACTACAGGTGTTTGAGTACTCGGGAAGTGCATGGATGCCTCGAGAGAGAGAGAGAGAAAAAAAAGTAAAGAAATAGCGTTGCGCGTAGCCAGTCATGGACCGTCTGCTGCACATGTTCGTCGGAGACTTCTACCGAGTGACAGTAGCTCAGTTGGTAAAGGATTGGCTTATCAGTCGGAAGGTCCTGTGAACGATCCCAGCAGCTGCCTGTCCTTACTGAGGTTTTTCCAGGGGTTTTCTTAGTCACACCAGGCAAATACCAGGAAGCCTAGCCGACTACTTCCCTTACCCTATCCCAGCCTCAACCTAAGATGCGTAAAAGCAATAAATAATTTCATATTCAGAATGGAAGGACTATCCTTTCAGAGCGTCTTCGAGCGGTCTAAAGACGTGAAAATTATTTGGAGCGAGGTTTGGTTAATATGGCGAATGGAATGAATGAATTTATGGCCCTTAGGCATCTCAGATCGACTGCGAATGGAATGAATGAATTTATGGCCCTTAGGCATCTCAGATCGACTGCGGATGGGTATGTTTAAACCTGGAAAAGTCATGGAATATTTAATGTGGATTTTCTGCTTCTTTGAACATTTTTTTTTTCTTCCTTTCATTTTGTCACTACTTTTCTTATGTAATAAGATCTACCTGAAAGAGGTGGCAACTTTTACATTTCGGACCAGTGGCTTCAAATTCACAGTGAAGAAACTGCTTTTTAATACTCAAGAAATTATGTAAATTCTTAAACTGTATTTCTGTATTAAATGCCATATGTAAATATCAACGATTCTCAACGCATTTCTCTCGGATCCATCATATAACCTGACACGAATGGCTAGTGACTCGGTCTTGCGCGCGCTAAGCTTGCCTTGTTCCGTTTTCAAAATAAATATTGAGTAAAATTATTTGAATTACTTTAGCCAGCAAAATCACAGTCTTAAAAGATTTACGGCGCACTGAACAATTCATGTCGTTTTAACAGGTGTGCCGCGGTACACCAGGCTGAGAATCACTGGGGTATATATATATAAATGATAAAGTAGAAAAAAGGGTACTTACGTGTATAGGGCATTCTGGCAGATACACAAATACGTCACACAAAATTGAAAATGTTGAAATCTTTCGCCACAGGCATAGTCACGAAAGAATAGAGAAAAATGTGATAAAAATGGTCACATGAGCAGCTACGCTTCCATACATGGGATTTTGGCAGCATGTATGTGGGACTTAATACCCTGAAGTATTTGTGCATTTACGGGTATTCTATGTCATGTACACGTAAGTAACCTTCTTTTCTACCTTGTTTTATCATTGACAAAAATGTCTTGATGTGTTTATTATATGATGTACAACAATCAATACCTTCAAGTATTTTTATATCCGTATTTCTTTTATAATTATGCTGTACTTTTATAATGTATTTTTTCTCTTCTTTTTATAGGTTTCTTGTATTTTTGGGGCTTTGTATTTCTAGTAACGACAACGTTGATTGCTTTATTTAAGCACGAGACCACAAGCAGAGATGATAATGCGGAAGAACACGATTATGGCGTCACTCAAACTTATTCCATTCTGTTGAGGATATTGAGGCTACCCAGTATTAAAACTACTATATTGATTCTACTTACAAGCAAGGTCTGTTTTGTTTTAGATTACAGTAAGCAACTGATCATGGATATCTTTCGCATGTTCAATATTATTTCCTTATTACAGGACCTCTACATCCCTTAGAAAAAAAACAATAACTTTTCATTCGTTCGTCAGTTTATCTATCCTAACACAGGTTAGCGCCTAATTTTAGTTACCTTGATTTATTTGGTCTTTTTAAGTCTGACAACCTTAAAACTGGCAGATCCTTTTCATTTGGTTAACTTTCTTCATCAAGTTCATGTAAGCGTTCCAGCTAAAACAGATAGAAAGAAACTGATTATAGAGATCAGCAAACTTGTTTTGTATGGATGTTTTAAGTCTGGTGACTATATAAAACCGGCAGGTCCTTTCCATTTGGTTTGCCTTCTCCCTTAAAAATTTACACTAGCGTTTCAATGAAAGCAGTTAGAAATAACTGATTTCAAATTTCTGTGTAGCGGCCTTGAATTCGTACGGCCGTTTTAAATGCTGTAAGTGTAATGCTTAAGCGGTCGACAGTCTTTGGTCTTGATCACAAGCAAAAGATCAAGATGATTGTTGACAGTTTAAGCTTGTAAATACTGTGCGGGATGAAGATCTAAGGAAATGCCATGACCCCATAGTAATTCTTCAGAAGCTTGAAGAATAAATAATAGCGTTTTCAGTATTATTGCCGTGATACAATATTTATAAAAGTCCACACCCTCTTACCTAACACATGCTATAGTTTTCAGTTATTTATATAGGGTATTAAAAAGGAAAGAGTGTTTTTTCATAATCCAGAATGCCAAACTAACGGACATCTTTAAATACAAATTGGTTAAAACAGAAGGACTTCTCTGGACAGATGCGGGAAGAAAGGCGATGAAAGTAAGGTGCTCAAAATCTGAAGGACTCTGTCGATTATATAAGAAAATTGTGGTAATCTTGGACTTAACTGTTCGATTATTGTGAAACACCGCCAAGTGTAACAAGTGGAAGTATGATTTCTGGATCTTCACAATTACAGTCTTGACATTTTCATCTTGTAAAGAAGACACAACAAAAGTAAAACTTCTAATCTATAGATACTTAAAAGTTGTGAAAAGTAACTACTCGTAGTTTTTCTGACGACGTAAATGTTTTATTGAGAACATGTGTTTTTTGATGCGGATTAGCTTGAGTTTTCATGTGGTTCTGTAGAATTATCTCACCTTATTTCTAAGTCAACAGGGCTCTATTGTTATTTGATATCAAGAAATCAAACTCTTCATTTTCCATGTATTATGATGAACTAAGTAGCAGGAAGATTGGGAAAGAATTGGACCTCAGGATCCGATATTGATCAAATAAAAAAGATTACGTGTGTGTGTATTATCTGGATTCTTATCTAATGAGACAAGCTATAAATAATAGATGATGAACAGATGTCTTTAAAGATATTGTAATTCTAGGAAATGATGGACCTAGCGTTAACGAAGCTGATTTTCGGTATATTAGTTAAAACACTACAAGATTTATCTGCAATAGTAGTAGTTGGTGAGGAAGTAGTGGATTTGGTAGTTCATCCGCATAATTTTTTCAAGCTTTTGCATTTAAGGATTTAAGAATTTACAAAGTGAACTTCCCATTTAAAGTTTCTAAAACATATTGAATGCAAATGGCTGACTTTAAGTCTAACAGTTAAAAGAGTAAAAAATCAGTGGAGTGTTCTCAAAAAATATTTTCTTAAAACAACTTCTGCAAAGGGACAAAAAGATACATGAGAATGCAAGATACAAAAGAATTGTGAAGTGTTTAGAAACACACCTCTCAACCACAGTTCGCATGTGCTTTGTTTCTATTTGTGATCAAAATGTTTGAGAGGTTTATAAAGTTGTTTTAGTGTGAATTCCTTTTAATCCATGTTCTTCATGAATTACTTGTGTGTTGTACTAAAAATTTTGCTCGCTCGGTTCATGAAACATGAACTGGTCCCAAATTGATCATTGCATTGTAGTGGTTAACGTTTCTATGTGTCGAAAAGGAAAAAATTACGTTGGTTTTGAAATTGATGTGAAAGACAAGAGAACTACTGAATAAGTTGGATCTGAAGACTCAGAAAACATTACTTCATGACATGCGAGAATTCTGCAACACATTAGCATAACATCTGATTAAAAATCTACCTTTCAATAATGTAATATTGAACGAAAGTAGGGGTCTAAAATTGGAACACAGATGTGAAGGTTGGACTGTAACTCCATAAAATAGCTTTGCAAGTGCTCTTCCTCTACAAACCATTAGGTATGAATGGCTATTACTACAAAGTGAAGATTAGTCAAATATTTGGCCTTGCTCCCAAGATGACCAAGTAGCAGTGGTGAAGAGAATTGATCTCTGCTAGGGAAAGAGCTTTTCTTTCAAGAATGCTGTTGACCAACCCAAATATCCTGAACTTCACAAAGCTTGTCAAAGCAATCCTCGTGTTAAGTCAAACTCAGATGTCGAGCGTGGATTCTAACAAACATCAAACTAACTTACTGATTATAGAACTTGTCTCTCTGAAGCATCCAGTAATATTCAGGCTACCAAAGATGGTCTTAAAGAATACAACTATCAGTGGGACAAAGTGCTAGTAACAAAGCACTTTATTAACAAGGCATTTAGAACCCTAAGTTACACATGACAAAATTAGAAGAGAAGCGAATAAAGGCTAAACAGAAGATAAAGAAAGGAACAAGGAAAGAAAAAGAGATCAGGAAAACATGGGAAAGGACTGAAACCAGAAAAAAAAAGCTTTAGAAACCAAATCACACGAAGCTAAGAAAGGAAAAAGAAAGCAAGAAATAGAAGCTAAAGGGGAGCTTTAGACGTATCATTTATTAGTCCCAGAAGCTAATGAAATAGTCAAGAATGCAACAAAATTAATGATCAGAAAGGGTTGCAAATTGCGCAAGAAAATCGGAAAGGGAATAGATGGCAAAAGTACACCAAATACAAGGAATATAGTTAACACTGATACTTTTTCACACTTTTAAAATGTATCCTAATTTTTCAGCCAGAATCTTTGGTAAGATCCTTGTCATTCACATAAGAGTGATTCTTCGTAAAAGGTGTACACTAGAATCCCGCTAATCCGAACTAATCGGGGCTGTGCCCTGTTCGGATTAGCAAAACTTCGAAATATCCGGACCTACACTTTTTTAGTAGGTCTATGTGCTTGAGCTTTTTATAATGAACAGTACCGTACTTTAATTACAGTATGTAATTAAAATTGTACCTTGTACTTCTGTACTTTGAGTTCATTTTCTTTTACGTTGTATATAAAATACACGTTTTTACATGAAAAAAAAACTTTTTTTCCTCCTCGTAAGTTAAAAATAATTTGGCATATTTTCCCTGGGCTCTATTCGGTTTATCCGGATTTTCGGATTAGCGGGACCCTACTGTATTTTCATATCCCAGGAGGGTGGGAGAAACTTTAGAAATAATGCATTTGCACATAGCTAAATTGCCTAGTGATGAAACAGTTTTCGTATGTTTGGACAATTTTTTACAATTTGGGTCCACAAGGCGTGAGACCTCACCTCCGTGGCGTGTCCATGGCCATAGTTTTGTACCTACTGTATGCTACAGTATTTTTATTTACAATAAAATGAACCTAACTAACTAACTCTGTGGGTTATGGATCTCGCAAGTTCATCGCCGCAGTAACAAATGTTCGTCATTGGATTCTATCCTGGGCAACATCAAGCCAGTTTTCATCACGAACACCTACTTCTGGAAGATGTATTCTAATATTGTCCTCCCAACGACGTCTCGGTCTTCCCAATGGTCTCCTTCCATCCGGACTTCCAATCAGTATAGAATATAATTCCGTTTTCCCCACACCCGAGCTACATGGCCTCCCCACCTTAGTCATCACGATTTCATTATTTTTACATCTGGTGAATCATACAGTCCGTGGAGTTCTTCATTATGCAGTCTCCTCGATTCCTCAGTTATCTCGGCCTGTATATCTTTCTCAAAACCTATTTTCAAACACACGTAATTTATGTTCATCTGCTAGGGTCGTACTCCAACTTTCGCAACCGTAAAGTATTACCTGCAAAATAACCGTTCTGTATATTTTCAATTTCAAATTGCACCACTTAAGATAATGATAAACAAGAGTAACTCAAATTCTTTAACTCTGTATAGTCAATATAGAAAGAGCACGTTATCTACATAAATATAAAACGTCCAATTTCTGTCTGTCTGCCATCCAGGAGTTTTTAAGGCAATTCTATTTGGCATGAAGATTCGTGGCCACGTCAGAGCTGGCCTAGGTAAACATACTCATCAACTATGCCTATTGTCTCTCTGTGAATCTTTATTTCCTTCTTTTCAGCATATTAATTGTACATTACTTTTGTTTTACTTGAATTCATTTTCAGTCCTATTTTCGAACTCTCATTACACAGTTAAGTTCTTCCATTCCAACTTCATACCAGTTTAAATTTTGGAACACTCCCTCCAGGACTGCTGAAAATAGTTTTGGAAAAATTGGATCTCCTTGCCTTATTCCTTTACCAACTTTAAGTTTTTCACTCTCTTGATGTAGTCTAATGACAGATGTGGCAGTCGAGTAAATGTTTCGCAGTAACTTGATGTATGCACTTTCGATGCCTTTGATGTTCAAGTAATATTTCTCTACATAATGCGAACTTTTCGACTGTGTTAAACGTGAAGTATTACCACAAATCAAAGACGTACTAGCTCTTCGCTTTGTAATGTTACGATTTCAGTTTTCACGTCTCATACAGATAATGTTCAATTTTCCGTGCAACCGTTCCTCATGCTATTTGTGCACTAGCTCTACGTCAGTACATTTGGATACTGTAAAATTTTCAATATTTTGGTCTCTTTATCACAACGATGCCAGTTGATAAGGGATGAAAGTGAATCCACTGCAGATTTTTGAAGAAGGCAACGGAAGTTCAAAAACGTGCGTTAGTATCAGGTAATTAAAAGTACAAGAGATTATAATAATTTCTGTACGAGAAATAAATATTACAAAACTGCAGGAATTTGAGTACATATGGAAACATATATATTATAAAACAGTTATCGGAATCTATCCTGATGAAACTAACCCAATAATGCTTACGTTATCGATTACCTTGGTAAATTAATTGTGGTAGAATCTGAATCTGAATTTTATTTATGGCATCTAAAGCTCGGGCCGGGATAGGGAGGTGAAAGGATTCGGAAATGAGTCGTCCAGGACCTAAGTTCAAAGTGTCATCCCAGCATTTGCTTGGTGTGACCGAGGAAAACCCTGGAAAAACCTGTCACGATGGTCGGTCGCTGGGATCGAACCTCCCGATTACTATGCTAACGCTCTACCACTGAGCTACGGCGGTTCGGTAGTTGTGGTAGAATAGGAAATGTTGCCAACAGGTAGTGTAAAATGTGTAAATGTAGTTGGTACAGAAATACCTAGGAGAGATGATGTAATAATGCAGCTCTTTTTCTGACATCACAAGTTTACCAGGAAACAAATAATTAAACTTTGAGTTTCATTTGTTTCATAGCTTTGAGTGTTGCAGTAATGTGTGTGCACTTAATACAGAGATAACGTGTAAAGAGACATTGCAATGGGAAATCGGACATGGGTATTGGTATCGGAAGTGAAAGTGAAACTTCGAGTCTGATATGGTGGCGTGATGTAGTGAAATGCAGGTAACAGGAAAACCGTGGAGAAAAATTGTAACAAAAAGTCAAACATAGTTACTGGTGTAAGTAGTGAATATGGTGGGAATAACTATAACTTCAGTATAGTTATTTTGCACAGGTTTGCATGTTGATATGAAGTGCACGTACTACAGAAATACCATAGATAAAGGGTGAACTAAAAATCGCACTTTGTCGTGAGTATTAGACGTTAAAATGAGGAAAGTATTGAAAAGTCCAGCGTGTTCTGTTCGATGTGTGCGACATTAAACGCAGTCTGCACGGAAACCTCTATTTGTGTACATGCCACAGATACTATCCTTCTAAATGAATTTAAAATATAACCACATGTCTCTTTCTGACTTCTGATCTTTCGTGTAAAATTATTTCTAAATTTTCTTTAATTAGATGTATTACCAATGCCGTTTTCGTATTTATAATATGGTCGCCACTACATCCTTTAATATACATTTGTTCCTTTACTCATTTGAATTACCTCAGTTCCCAGGAAGACTGCGTACCACCACCTTTTAATTCAGTACCATTTTATATGCCCTTAAGAGTGAGACTTATTGAATGAAAAGGCAATGTATTGCTATATATTTATAACATGTTTTATATCCGTGAACAATTTTATATCAACACACAATTAAATTACAGATTAATATTTTATCAATATTCATTGACATATTAAACAAAATATGACATGAAAGTCTTAAAGTTGCTCAGTTTGCTACCATGTGTTTTAACAGAACATGGAATACGCACCAACTAAAAATGAATTTTTGAAGAAAAAGAAAAAAGTGGTGCTTGAAATACGACTGTGACTAAGATATTTCTTAAACGTACAATATTTCACGTTGAAACACTCGTATTTAAATGCCATTTGAAAACGTTCTCAAGAAACTATTACGAATTCGATCCTATGCGCAGTCTGTAGTTCAGGTTATTGGGTTCGTGGGCCCATAGCCGGAAAATCGAATGACTAACAGCAAGATCATCGTCTTCGAATTTCCAGTAAACGCTTACTTGATACATTTATCCTTGTGAGTTACATTTATCCACGTTCTTTGATTCAGACACTAAATTTCGGTCCACTTAAGCGTGGAAAATCAAAATGACGGATTAATCTGTCTTACCCAATGATTATATCGTATCTCTTGAAGCGTCATGTAGAAAATAGATCTTTGGTATACAACTCAAAAATTATTTTCTGCGGAATAGTTTATTTGTTCTGAGGTTCCAGATGCATCGTGTACGACTCGGAGAGGTTTTGAGGAGCAGACAGGTTTGAGTCTTACTGGTGACCGTCCTGAGTTAGGTTTTCAGACTTTTCATCAATTTCACCAGGTGAATGCCAGGATGATGTTTAAAGAAAGCCCTTGCTTGGTGGTGTCCTCATCCTTGGCCCCTGGAACAGTGCTTGCCGTCGGGAGTCGATCTCTCAGGTATGTGACTGGCTTATACTACAACTGCTTGTTCAGTCCATAGAACGTAATCCTTGGAAGATTGATCCGAAGTTTTCATCCAATTTCTTTCTTTGTTTTAAAATTATTAATTACTAACCCTAATTTTTCTGATAATAACAGAACTAGTTGAATACAGCATGCTTCTTCAAATTACCTAAACTGCGTTGTCTTTTCAGATTGGATTTTCTGCCTGTGATTCTGTTACAAGTTTGAAACTTGTAGAAGCTGGTGTACCGAAGGAAAAGTTAGGGATGTTAGCGGTTCCACTGGTACCATTGCAAATCGTTCTACCATTGATAATTAGCAAATACACTGCTGGACCACGACCAATGGATATGTATCTTAAAGCAATACCATATAGGTAAGATTCATATATTGTTAGGCGACAAGGTATTAATGCTTGGCTATTTGAGGCATGCCCCTCGAGCGCTACAGTTCTTTGTGTGTGGATCTGTCCTTTCTCGAAATAGCTGGAAAAAAGTGTCTTCGTGGAACATACGTGTCATTTCTTAAGTAACGTGTTGCCACGTTGAAATTATCTGTTCTACTAGCTGTCAGATATTTCATAGTGAATAATTTGCTGCATAGAATCACATATCCAGAAATTTATGTCGGTAGGAGGATCCCCTGTGGTCCAGACTTCGTCACGTCACGAACTTCGGGTTGGCAGTGGGTAGGCACGCGGGTTCGAGCCCTGCGGTCGACCATCCTGACTGAGGTTTTCCTTAGTTTCATCAGTCGAATGCCGAGATGGTACCTTCAATAAGCTCTTGGTTACTACCTTTCTCCCACCAAAACCTGATGTAAGCCTAAGATACCTATAGGACATAAAAAATTTAATTAGTTCAAAGGGTTTTGGGGAGTTTGTTGTGATTCTCGGGTTCTGTTATTTTTTTCACTGCTGAGTATAGTATATTTACAAGGAGAAGTTGTAAATATACAACTTCACTAGAAGAAGTTGAATGCAATAAACAGTCTCAGGGTGAATATTCTTGCTTGAAGTTCTTGGACACGTGACGAAAAAAGATATTGGCCTTCCTGATTGTGAGCAAAGAAGACGAATGTCTGCAGCATAATTTTGCTAGGAAAGACAGAAAATTAGAACCTAAAGATGTTCAATCAAGCTTTAAATTTTAACCAAGAGTTTGATGCTGTATAGTAAGTACAATTGAGGTATAGTAATCGTTAACATAGTCATAATTGTGCACGTTCAGTTTCTTTCTTCCTTTTTTTTTTCTGTGACGTGGACAGTGGTTTGTGGTGGTAGTGTGCACTATTCCCTATTTTAACTCATTCCCTAATAGATTTTAACACATTCCCTACTAGTATTTGTACTGACAACTAAATTGCTGGTGTATCACTTTTTTTATTTTACTTTTTGCTAATGCTCATTATTTTACAGATAAGCATAAACATCGTTATCAAAAATTTGACCCTTAACTCGACCATGTGAAGCTGCGTTATTCGAAACAAAAGTGACCATTCCCGGTAGAAGGTATTATACATCATCTCCCGATTATTTCATTATCTTACTCAGGTTATAAATCCACCGCAGACCAACATTTTTTTTTTTTTCTTGAGAATCCATATGCTCTTGGAGGAAACTTAAGTGTGGGTGATTCCATGTCAATTCTTCCAGGGTACGTAACACAAATTTTTGATATAGCTGGAATTTGATGTGTGCCTTCTAGTCTTGTAAAGAAAAAAAGCCTGAATTATTGCAGTTTGTTAGGTAGTTTAGAAATAACAGTGGTTTGATAAAGTGTGTAATGTTCGCTCGATGAACTTGGCTGTACTAGTATGTTACAAAAAATCTGCATAGCACCATAACGAAAAACGGCAAGATCTGTAACCTTTCCACAGTGTTTCGGCTTAGCATGAGGCATTCACATATACTTTCATGGAATGGTATCTCTTGTATTACCTGCAGTCAAAATCGTTGAACTTAATTTCTTTTTTCACACTCTTTCCGTATATAGGTAATTTGAAAAAGGCAAAAGTTTAAGAAGTAAAGGTATTACTAACATGACATATACATTTTCGGAAAGAGGATGAAAGATACTACAAACATAGATAAAAATGGATAGGTGTTTTGCCTCCTTTAAAAAGAATGAACATTTTGCATATGTATCCAACAAGTGTATAAACAAAGTCTTCATGTTAGCTATAAAGTTCTATGGCACAGGGTAGTTCGAAAGTTCCAGTACAGCCTGGTAGCTTACATTCCATGAAAGTATATGTGAATTCCTCATCCTAAGCCCAAACACTGGGGAAAGGTTAAAGATCTTGCCTTTTTTCGTTTTGGTGCTGGGGAGATGTTTCTGTAACATACTAGTACAGCCAGGTGCGTCGAGGAAACATTATACACTAGAGTGGACCGAAAATACCGAAAGTTTTAGATCGAGATGGAATAGTGCGTAAAAGTCGGTACTCATAAAAAGAAGTAGACTGGCAAAAAAATTTTGAAATCTGATAATATTTGACTCTTGCTCATCGCTTCCAAATTTTTAAAATTTTGATCATTTTTGTCATTTTTCTTACTTTTTTTTGCGTTTTTCAGAAATTAATTTAAATGCTTATTATACAGCTTTCCGTGTTGAAAAACGTTCTCTAAGTGTGTTTAAATTATAAAACTAGGTCATAAAGTTGGTCCAAAATTCGATTTTGCCGCATCGTCTGTAAACGACATACCTTTACCTAATAAGTACGTAATATGACTTGATCTGTTACATAGAATATTTCAGAAGTTCAAGAATAGTTTAAAAAGAAAGAAAAAGAAAACCTGTTATCTTACTCCCCTGTCATAATGCCCTCCCCCCAGCTTCCAATATTTGTTCTGGTATCCGGGCTGATAAAGCCAACTTTTTGTTGGGGGAATATACGCTCATTTTTCCTAAGTGATTACGCCTTTTTGTATGTATTCTTCGACGAAATTTAGCGAAATATCGAACAACAATGCAAGTGCGGCAACGAAACATTGCTTCAGTTTAGCCGAATTGTATGCAAGGAAAACGTGTTAATACCGTCGCGCTTTGACTGTAATCTTTTGTTTGTGATCCCATGAGTTGTGAAAAAAAGAGATTGATAAAGTGGGCGATTGATATATGTCATACCCGCAGTTTCGTGTTGCAGACACATTATTTCGGCTATGGCTGAACGACCTGCGAAGCATATAACAAGAACGGAATTTATTTGCCCTATATTTGACAATCATCAACATCTGCCTTCATCTCAACTCCCTTCTTACAAGGAAAGCCTGAAACTTGCCGTAAAATCTGGCTACTCAACAGTAATTTTCTCAACTGTTTTAAATGACGTGGTAAACAAAATGAAAGAAATATATTACAATGCAAACATTCCAACCATAATAGAGAAGAGAATAGAGCAAATGACCAAAGATTACCATGACCAATATCGAAAAATAAGAAAGTCATACAACAGGGACTTCAAAAAGAGCGCTTTCCAGAATAAACTCAACAAATATAAGGAAGAATCTGCCAGACTCTTTGAAGTTGCCGCTTGCAAGTGTCCAGTAACCTATACTTGTGACTGTGGAAAAATGATTGATAGCTGTAAACGCACCGTAATTTGTAACGGTTGCTGTAAAAATCGAGAAGGATTCCACCGTTGGAAATAGTCATGTGCGATCAAAGGCATCATAAATTTGTCAAGATTGGATCATTAGACTTAAAAGAAACGAAGACTTGTTTAAAAGGAATCTCAAGAAAACAACATGAGGAAGAAATCGTGCGTGAAAGAGTGGAATGCAGTGCCTTAAATAATGATAATACTGAAGAAATGAATACTAGCATTTCTGATAGAGAAGATTCGGCTGCGGATGTGGAGTTTGGTCTCTTTGACATTCAAATCTTCGTCGACTTCGCAGATAAGACTGAAACTTAAAGCAACGACAATGACTTGTGACTCTTGTAGTGTGTCATAGAGTTGCTGCTGCCATTTGCAAATAGCGTCCTTCAGGACTTCACACGAATAGACGAACCTGATACATCGAAAATGGTAAACAAAAACAAAATACGAAGAGAAGTGGTTTACGAACATCTGTGCAAAGTAAAAATAGGCGTTGCTATTATGGATTATATTTCGATGGTCGAAAAGATGGTGGTTACAAATAGAGAAATGCGCGATAAGATATTCCGCCGCACCGTTCAAGATGAGCATGTGTCTATAATTAAAGAACCAGTTCCGCATACGTAGGTTATGTATCGCCAACATCGGCCAAAAGAAGAATTTACTTTCAAGTCAAGAAAATAATCAAAAGAAAACTTCACTTAACATAGCTTTTGTTTGGTTGGCTGGGATGGGTGATGGTGGAACTCGAGGTACAGCCACTTTCACGTGGTGAGTTCTGAGTAGCTTGAAAGCAGTCAAGTGCGCAAAGAGCTGCAAAATTCAAGTGTAAAATCTCCTATGAAGAGCACAGAAATGATTTTAGGCATCTCGAACTTATCTCTTACAGTACATCAAGTCGTATTACGTACTTATTAGGTAAAGGTGTGCCCTTTTCCCCCTTCTCTCCCTATCTGGACTCATTACGTTATGGCCTAGTTTTATAATTTAATTACGCCTAGAAAACATTTTTCAACAAGGAGAGCTGTATAACAAGCATTCAACTTGATTTTTAAAAAAGGGAAAAAAATTATCAAAATTTTAAAACTTTCGCCGCGATATGCAAGAGTCAAATATTATCAGATTTCAATTTTTTTGGCCAATCTACTTCTTTTTATGAGTACCGACTTTTCCGCACTATTCCATCTCGATCTGAAAACTTTCGGTTTTTCCGGCTATAATATACACTTTTCGTACACTTTTTCAAGCCACTACTTAACATATTGCAATAATAGTTGAGACTTTTCCATTATAAGACTAGTAGAAGCAACACACCAAATTTCAGCTACATATCAAAATTTTTGGGATACATTTTCCTCGTGCACTGGATGATTTAACATGGAATGACCCGTTTCTAATTTCCAGGATAGAGGCTATTTTGATTTGTACAATTCATAAAAATCAAGTTCACCCAATTTATCGCTGAATAAGAAACACCAAAAAAAGGGCTTCAAAGGAATTGTAAGGCATTCATTTAGTTGAAAAAGTGGTGGGGGGCAAGGAAGCGTCGAATTCCAAACTCAGGGTTACCTGACAGTTTAGCCACTACCAGTAAAACAACATTGAGAACGCCTTTAGATGTTTTCTTTAACACGGTGTATGTAATTGATAATGGTTGACCCATAGGTTAGAATGTGTTAACATCTAGTGTTCTTTATTAAATACTAGATCTATAATCTTGTCTTCATAAGAACTTTCACTTTGAAAATATTTAGATTTAAAGAGCATAAAAAATATTTTAAACTAACCGGAAGGAGGATTATTGAATTTTTAGGACACAGAAAGGATAGGGAGTGAATTCAACATAAATGCGGGCCGCGGTTGCTCAGTGGTAGAGCGATCACCTCTATCTATTACGTGGGGTCTCAGTTCGATCCCAGCTCCTGCCAATGTGGGCTTTGTGGTGAACAAACACCGTGTGCGGGGATTTTCTCGGGGTTCTCCCACTTCTATCCACCAGTTTTTTTCCATCATCATTCATTTGGCCTGAGCCAAAATTGCTTAAAAGCCATAAGTAAAATTCAAAATTAATTTAGCATAAATGCTTGGAATAAGTGGAAAAAGGTATTGTCATATGTTACGGAGAGACACAGAGGACCGGATAAAAGAAATTTAATGGCTGGAAGGTTGTACTGTCAGGCTGAAAAAAGGACCACGAAATCCAGGTGTGATGGTATCAACCAAGGCATGCAATTTTGAAGATTAACCAAGAATACGCTGAGCGTCGAATTAGAGGAAGAAAGGACATTGTTGGTAAATCCAATTCAGTTCAATTCAATTTATTCAGCTTGTACATTAGCTTACGAATCGTAAGCATTACAGTTGTCAGATAACAAAACATTACAGATTATCAGTTAAATATTCAGCCATTGTGTAATAAGACTTTTGTACAAAGAAATTCAACAGTCTTCTCTTAAATATATTAATATTGCTTATACCTTTCGTGTCTAGCGGAAGTTTATTGTATAAGCGTGTACAGTTCATATATACGCTTTTTTAAAAAGAAGAGGAATTTTGTAGACGGAATAGCGTTATAACCTTGGTTGAGGAACCCAAAAAAATCACTCCATAGTTTATGTTGCAAAATACAACGATAAAAGTGACTGGCGTGAAACAGTATTACATAATCTGAAGAGCGCAAAGCATACTGAACTTAGTTTACTAGCTAATTTGTTTATATGTTCATCCCATTAGAAATTATCTTGAATTAATACTCCTAAAAATTTGACCGAGGATGAGATTTTAATTGCTCCTGAATCAAGGATAGCTAAGGGAGAGAGCAGGCTTTGTTTTTTTTAGATGAAAATTAAGAATAGTTGTTTTAATTTAGGTTCAGTTTGTTTGCTGAAAACCATGTGACAAGATTGTCAAAAGTAGATTTCAGATTTTCGTTTAATTCCTTCATAGAGTTGCCTGACACAAGTATATTTACATCATCAGCATATAGTACATCGAAACTAGGTTGTATACATTGCAATAGAGCATTGATGTATAGTGTAAAGAGTAAAGGTCCCAATATGGAGCCTTGGGGACACCTTTACTAACTTTTTTGACAGTGGAAAACGATGTATCTAAGTTATTTTGAATACGTTTTTTGATTTGTACTGCTTGCAATCTATTAGTAAGATATGATTTAACCTAATCGTAAGAAATGCCTCTAATTCCATAACGATACAATTTTAAAAGTAATATTTGATGATCAACAGTGTCTTCTAGGCTTAGGAATTCAGGAGTTTGTAGTTTACTGGACTGTAATATACCAATCAAACTTAACTATATCTCAGTCCTCGGAGTAAGTTTGATTAGCATATTACAGTCCAGTAAACTACACACACTCACTCCTGATTTAAGTTGAAATTAATATACTGGCCTGTCGTGCGTAATTACTATGTTTTTGTTCTAATATACTATTTCATTATAATTCTACCGTTCGAAAAGTTTCAGTAGTATCCTAATTGCCTAATAATTAAGAATATTTCTGGTTCAAATCGTAATAGATTGCTTTTCCTGATTTTCTTCCTGACTACTGCTAAATATAAGTAGGTGTTCCATTGTTTCGTTTTTCGTGGAAACTGCTTGCATTCAGCCTTAAGTAATGCTAAATAAAATTACTTACAGTTTTCTACTGGGTTCTTAACCTTTACTAATGGTATATATACTTTTATCCTTAAACTAGGTTGGCATTCGGTTTGGTAGCAGCTTTTATTGTGTGGGTAACTCCGTCGTTTGTAGTAAATGGAGAAGTACCTTTTATGTACTATGCAATGCTAGTTGCAGCTTATTCCGTACACCAGGTATGTTCTTAGATTTTCTGTCTAAATTTAATTACAATTGTTTTTGTTGAAGCGGCTTCAGCCAAGCTGTTTGTCACTAAACGTTGTCAAAATAAGAGTAAAGTACATAGCAGTTACAATAATTACGAGGGCTGATTGAAAAGTTTCAAGACTGGCTTTATTTCTCTTTCCAGGCGTGCGTTGTGTGAATGCTATACTGGATATTTTTTTGAAGATCGCCTAAAGGAGTATCTGCAGTGGGACAGCCGTGGACGTCATAAGTGGGGGACAGCGCATCAAGTATAGTTTGTCATGAATTGAACAGGTGGGCGTGGCAACTGGGAAAATGCGGCAGAGATGTGCGATTGAATTTTGTGTGAAACTCTGAAAGTGTGGAAATGAAACATTTGAAATACCACAAGCATATGGCGGGGAATGTTGATATCGTTCTCGTTGATCACTAGTATGTTTCCATCTTTGAAGTACTTCCACCAGTGATACACAGCAGCACGGCTCATTGTTTTCCCGCTATATGCTTGTGGTAACGTTTCAGATGTTTCATTTCCACACTTCCCGAGTTTCACACAAAACTCTGTTGCATACCTGTGCCGAATTTTCCTCAGGGACGTCCTCTTCAGCCACCATGGGAAACTATACTTGCTACTTTGATTCGCTGTTCGCAACTTTCGACGTCCACGGCTGTCCCACTGCAGATTCAAACTCCTTTAGGTACGATCTTCAAGGTACCCAGTAAATCATTCACATGACGCATGCCTGGAAAGAGAAATAAAGCAGTCCTGAAACTTTTCAATCAGCCCTCATACAATACAACAATTCACTGTTCAACAGAGATTATGTAGTACAGACAGGAATAATCAATCTTTAATACTTTTAGGGTGCTGAAGACGAAAATGATATTAGAAATGCGAGATTGATTCTTGTTTTGACGCTACGGAGGGAAGATGGGGAAAAAATATGAAAATAGGGAAATTATGATCATCCTGGTATTTAACACTTTGCACTGCTCCTAAGTGGAAGTACGTTTGAGATTATTCAACATCGTTATGTACTTAAAGTCTCACTCGAACTTGGTGTAAAACAGTTACCTTAAATCGTTGGAGTAGAAGAGGAAAAAAGGAGAGAGATTTTGAAAATTAGGAAAATTGCATAAAAACTGAGGAGCAGACCTCCCTGACCCTCGTATTTACTCTACGGTGCTTTTGGGCCATGTAGAAATGTACTAGTCCATAAAGTAGCTCTCCACGCAAATGGAGCTTTAGATCAGTACACCAAATCCTTTCCATAGCAGTGGGAAATTTTGAAAATTTGGAATTGCCCCTGGTATTTCCTCAACAGTATTTATATGCCGTGCAGAAATTTAATAAGTCCATCAACTACCTCTAACTCCTAAGGTAATACAAGGCAAAAAGTCCCCGAAATGAATAATAAATTGAACATAAAAAAATCCCGCGTACCTCAAATGAATTTTTCTCATGTCTAATTTATTACGCATTCGTAGAGCTAGGATTTCGCAGTATCACATTGCGAAATATGTACATAAATATGTACCAAAAACTAATGAAATATGTAGAATAATATGTAGTTAATGTAAGGTATGTAATATCAAATAAACTAAATATGTACTACTGAGATATACATTTACCTTTGTTTATCTTTTCGTACGCACAACGGTGACCTAATAAATTATACTTTTCATAATTCATCTCACTAACGCTTTGATGCACAGTATTTTGCCATATTTCTATGTAGTTTACGTAAAATATTTAATATCAAATAAAACAAATATTTATTGCAGGGATAAACAATAAGATTTGGTTATCTTTTCATACATAACATAATAATCTAATGATAATTTTGATAATTCACTATAAGGTATTTTCCCATATTTTCTACTGTCATAAATTACCGCCGATCAGATAGTGTGCTGAAAATGGCCTTTTCACGTCGCAAGTTGTCACTGGGGCAAGTGGTCCTGTTATACATATTTCGACATACATTTACTCCAGAGAGTGTCTGGAAATCTACTATTTCCTTTTGGGAATCTTTTGCGAATCCATTGCACAATTTTAGAATAAGTATTTTTGGACAGAGCAAGTTTGAAGTCGTTGAGGGTACCATGCCACCTCAGTTTTATTGTTAATGGTATTTGAAATATGAAGCTCCGGACCTGTACAAGGTCTTTTATATGTTGACGACTTGACTATTGTCTGTAAATCTGCGAATATCAACCTCGCAGCCCGGCAGATCCAGTTGACGCTTAACCGTCTTGTTGACTGGTCACACCAGACTGGCTTTCGTTTTTCACCAACGAGGACAGTCTGTGTCCACTTCTGCCGCAAACGAAATTGTTTCGTTGACCCAGATCTCTTTCTTGGAGACAGACAACTCCAGTTCGTCGAGAAGGTACGATACCTTGGGTTATTCTTTGATACCAAGTTAAATTGGCGTAGTCACCTTCGCCATATTAAAATTTCCTGTGCCAGAGCTCTGAATTTGTTACGTGTTTTAAGTCATCCCACTTGGGGTACTGATCGTACAACCTTGTTGCGCCTTTATCGCGCACTCATTTTATCTAAGCTAACCTATAGTTGTCACGATTATTCCTCTGCACGCTTTTCAACGTTACATACGCTGGATAGTGTCCATCATGCTGGAATTCGACTCTCCACTGGCGCGTATCGCGCAAGTCCTGTGACTAGTCTTTGTGTTGATGCCGCCGAACCACCGCTCGAGATTCATAGGATGTACTATGTGCTGAGCTATCTTGCTAAGATATCATCCTTAGCAGGCCACCCAGCACATAACTTAGTGGTATACCCAGTCCAACGAGCCCTATATGAACGCCGTGGTCACGCTACCCGACCACGTGGCATCCGTGCATCAGAGTTGTTGGAGAATCTGAATGCAGACCGCCCAACTGTCTGTCCTGTCCGTTTTAGTCTCCGTCCGCCGTGGACACTTGCCCGCCCACGGATTGATCTTCCTTTGTCAATCCTTAAGAAATCGGAGACCTCCATGATTGAATTCCAGCAACGTTTTCTTGCCTTGCAGAGTCACTACCCACGTTTTATCTCAGTTTTTACCGATGGATCCAAATTAGATGAATCTGTTGGATGCGCGTTTGTTGTAGAAGGGGAAGCCCGTCAATTTTGTCTTAATCCCAAAGCCAGTATTTTTACTGCTGAGCTATATGCTCTTTTAAAGGCTTTGGATTTTAGTCTTGTTCGTGGTTTCAACCGCATCCTTGTTTGTACAGATTCGAAGAGTGTTGTTCAAAGCCTCGACAACATGTATTCGAAACATCCGCTCGTGCAAGATATTCTATGTAAGACACATGCCATCTGCTCTGCCGGTGGTGAGGTTGTCTTTTCGTGGATACCAAGTCATGTTGGTATCCATGGTAATGAATTGGCAGATGAAGCTGCTCGTGAGGCCTCTTTAGGAGCTAACATTGATATTCCGCATGTCCCATTTCAGGACATGATGATATATTATAAGCAAGTTACACGCAATGAATGGCAGCGACTGGGATGACGTAGCTGTGAATAAATTGAAAGAAATTAAGGTAACAGTTGCTCCATGGAAATCATCTTGCCGAGATGTTAGGCGGGAAGAAGTCCTTTTATGTCGTCTACGTATAGGACACAGTCTCCTAACACACGGATATCTGTTACGACCATTGGATCCACCACGTTGTCGTAATTGCAATGTGGTTTTAAGTATTCGTCACATTCTTTTAGATTGTCCAGGATATAATCATCTCAGACAACGTTATAACATCCCCAATGACATGGCGTCATTGTTAGGGGATGCACCAGGTATGTTGCGGAGAGTTCTTCTGTTTGTTCGTGAGACAGGTTTATCTCCGTCTCTGAGATGATTATGTCCCATAGCTGTTAAGTTTTATGTTGTATTATTTTATTTTTGTGAAGGCCTATTTACAGCCTTCACGTTTTTACCTTTTATGCTAAAGACCATATACATCTTTAGTTTTTACTACCATTTTATTTTTCTGAAGAGCTTAGATCTTTAGCTTTTATATGCTTTTATCATTTTAGTTAACAGCTATTTTTAGACGTGACAAAGATAAGGGGCTTCCCCCGTATCGGGACGGGCGTAAGCCATAGTGCTGTTACCGCCCATACAATTCATTTTATCTTATCTATGAAGCTCCGGATTTTATTTTCCCATCTTTCAGCTGCCCATAGCGCCAAATGGAAGAAGTATTAGTGCATCCTCGATGGTCTTTTTTTTTCATGTTCATTTCAGCAATCTCGTGAGATGTTTTTATCGGTGTTCTGCAAAATTCTGCACATGCTGACAATCTCGAATCGCTGTCTGCCCCTGGAACATTTTTTTTTTAATGTAGTCGAAAAGCGAAGTTCAGAAAGGAATAGGCAAAATATGTAGGTTTATGTAGAATCAACTCAAAACATGTATTGTAGGACGAAATATGTGAAAATACTTAAAATAAAATTCAAATATAATGATACTAACGTTACAATTTACAAACATTTCTACTTTATTGTGTCCTACATAACTGCAAATAGAATATGTAATTACATAGAAGTCCTAGCTCTACTCATTTGGAACTCTTTTCCGCAAGTGTCGTATTTTCTAGTATGTCTTATGTAAAGATAAGAAATGGACTGGATCATATTCGATGTCATTTTGCTTGTATTCCACATTTGGGTAGTCTCTTGTGATCATCCATCAATAATCTGCCAACATTGATGGATTCCTATTTACCTTTTTAACGTTTTTCAGTGGTTTTTTCAGCCGAAAATGTTGCCGTCTGTTTTACAGAGTCTGAAACGGAGACATTAAGTGTACAATCACGTGTTTGGTAGTGATAAAGAGATCTTCGAAACGGAAGTATATTTGCTAAGTAGAGAGGCGACTTGTTTTTCAAAATTTTAAATATGAAGCAAGTAACATCTCCTTGACAGAGATCGGATATTTTCGTTATTAGTTTTCGTTTTGGCAGAGCATGTCCCGATCTATGAAATCGAACACTAACATACAAGCATTTTGTATCTTTTGTGTAGGTATTATCTTACTCAAAGTAATGTCCTAGAAAGTATGCTTAAGAGAGCGAAATTTTGCCGTCAGGTAACTTGGTTTTAATTCGACTCGATAAGAGCAAGTTCTCAGTTTTTTTTAGTTTTTTTTATTATTATTATTTTAATTTACTCGGAACAATATCTTACGAATAACATATAATATAGGTTGAAAGATCGATCGCTGGACTGGCGGGATTGATTTAAAAGGCAAAGAATACCTAAAATGTGCTTTTATATGATTCTAGGTTTAGTTATGAAGACAAAGGACATAAAATATGCTTTTGTAAGACCCTGGGTTGACTTCAAAGGCAAAGTAGGCATAAAATATACATAAGACAAATTTATCTAAAACTACAGAAAGTGTACATACGAAATCTATGAGGTATAAAATTAAAATAGGCTGATATACAGTTTTGCCCAAATTATTGGACTCGTTAGTTGAAAAATGAAACACAAAACTTAACTTCAGCTGTAAGCTCTTTTATTAATGAGAAAAGAATCAAATGGAAGTGATAATTTTTTCTTTTATACCCAGGTGCTCTGTCAGTACTAAATATGATCGGCTTTGATCTTAACAAGGGCAAGAAAAATTCGAGGCATAGATCTGATATGGCTCTGGATTAAGACAGGTAATCAGAGTCATGATGCGATATTCTAGTTGTGCGTTTAGTTACCTAGATTTGGGAGATACAGAGAGTTTCAATATATTTTGTTCAGATAATTTGAGATGTTCCCAATGCGATTCAAATCTTAACTGTGTCAGGCTATGGAAGCATTTCTATTCCTCTTTCGTCAAAAAACGATCTTAAAAACAAAAGAGCGAAAGAAAAACAAAATAGAAAAGTAAAAGGCGTTTATGTTGAAGCAGATATTACGTTTCAACATATATAGATTTTTTTTTACAGTCGTAGGCCTCAGAAATTTAGTTAAATCCCTTTCAGAATAATATTTTTGTATTAATATTTTTCCTGTGTGTCCAGTAATTTGGCCAATACTGTAACTCCACCCCCGTTAGTGCGGGGTTAAATGTATTTGGAAGCTATTCCATGATACCTGAGTTCTTAATTTCCATGTTCGAAACAGATACAGCATAGGTCTGTTACCAAGCGAATTGAAGGTTCTATGGAAACTTTAGTTGGAGAGCATATTAAAAATAGGTTGGCATCACTGACAGCTGTGATCTTTGGAGAGTGGTGACTTGCACAGTAATTTTTCTATAGTGTTGAATAATGTTCATACCAAGTTTGGGGCGGATACATCTCCAATAGTATGGAAACAATTTGAGAAATTTTATTTTTAAAAGTGTTGGTGTCCCCATTGACAGCTTAAGTGCTTTCGGCGACTCGGACTGCCCCTAGGACCGCAGTACCTAATGCAAAATTTGGTGTCAATGATTGGACGCGTGTATAAGTAACAGGCAGACGGATAATTTGAATAAGTAACAGACAACCAGACAAACTGATCTTTATATATCTGTACCTGAAAGCTACCGTCCAGTTCTGGCCAAAATGTGTTAAATGCAATTTTGCGCAGCATTCGGAAGACCTCAAATAACGGTTGCACGATTCTTATTGTTTATCTCTTAATATGTAAGTAATAAAGTCTATTATGTAGTTGGTTCTTTTAATTTTTGTATGAAAGGAAGTAGTAAAAAACAAGGATTTGTGACTTACCGCACTTCTAGGTTTCAGATACAGAGAGATATAGATATATAAAATAAAACAATATCATTACTATGTCACAGCATGAAGTGACTATCAATAACACTTCATAAAAGCAGCTGCGAAACAGAATTTAGGTTCATTTGAAGTGCATGAAATACTTTTTCATAGGTATTAGACATATCGTGTGTTTTTACTGAAGTGAAAAAGCCCTCAGAAACATATCTTCGAGTTAGAAATTAAAAAACTTGCTACAGCGATAATTACTGAGTTGCCGGCATACGAGAAATGGGATGGCCAATGAATATAGGACCACAAGACCAGAATAAGTATACATACAGGGAAAAAATACTCCCAAAGTAGTTGTATTGATAAATTAAGATTTACAAGTTAAATTGAGGCAAGTCAGACATAACCAACTTCATTGAAAAGAGAAAAATCTATTTTTTTAGTCTTAGTATAAATCCTACACACTCACTGCAATATTGAATTCAAATTTATCTTGTAGATTTCTATTTAAGAAACAGATCAGTGAGTCACAGAAGTACGGACAAAATAAAATATTCGAGGAACACTGTTAGAATAGTGGCTAGCATTTGTGTTAAATCTTGCCGTGAAAAAAAAATCACAGAATATCTGAAACCGATTGAAAATGGATTATACGTCATGTGTCTTATATTTGTACATAATTAATAAAAAATGAATGTGAATATATTGATAAACTTCGAAGTGTTTGTATATAGTTTATCTTATAAAAGTGTCTGTGACTAACAATTAGCTGATTCATATTTTTTCCCTCTTTCTTTAGGTTGCAGTGTACAGCATGTTTGTTGCAATAATGGCTTTCTTTGCCCGCATTAGTGATCCTGCAGTCGGTGGTACATACATGACATTGCTGAACACATTATCAAACTTAGGTGGAAACTGGCCTGCAACAGTAGCACTGTGGTTCGTTGATTCACTCACCTGGAAGTCATGTGTTAGTGGCAATAATACGAACGTGTGTCATTCCCATGAAGAGTTAGAGGTAAGCTCTGTGAAGAGACCCGAAATATTAGAATAGAACATTTTCAGTTGTGTTCTCTCCGTATCTTGCTTTCTTGAGTTATCAAGATCAGTAGTAGCGTATCTTTCGGACGAAAATATTTGACTCGTACTCTAGGCTGGTACGTCCCCGAACTAACATTTATTGTCTATCTTGAAGGTATGAAAAAAAAAAAAAAAAAAACTACGAACCTGACCTTGCACAGAAAATGATGGACCGCTTTCCCAATAAACTGACTAAAGTACGAGGGAAGAAGTCGTCCTTAGGTGTTCTTGCATCATTTTCATGAAGAGTCATATTATGAATATAAAACCAAGCAAATTGGAATTAAACAAGTAATTCCACTTTTCCTAATCATTTCAATAGTGTCTCAGATTTGTAGTAATCACTCCTTAATCAGGGTTTGCCAATTCGGGTGAAACCCACTTCAAAAACCCTTTTTCATTAATTTTGTCTTTAAATAATTCCTGAAATGAGGGCACTTTACAAGAAGTGCATTATAAAGAAAACCATTGCATTTTACATTATTAGAATACAATCACGACTGTCATTCTAACTGTAGAATAATATTGCTGTCTAGAATCTATAGCACTGTACCTTTGAGTTATTGAAATACAAGAAAGTATCGGAGGTCAGTCAGTTCTCCAAACTAAAAGTACTTTCCATCTGTTGATTTTTTAACCGACTAGAACTAATTATCTTTTCCAACTAAAAAGATGATAGATTTTGATGCTTTTTACTTTATTAACAAATTTCTTACAAATATAATCACAGCAGGTCTACTGTAGGGCACTAAGAAAAAGCAAAGAAGGTACCATGGAAAGTCTGATCAGTACTCAACGGCCCTTGTAAGTTCTTTTTGGGGCCCACGCGTCATAACGCTTACTACCACGAAGAACCTTTGGGTACCAGTGGGTAGAACCTTTCTTTGGTTTCCCGGATGGGTCCTTTGGTTACCAGTCCGCCCCTGAGCACTTAACTATCCAGTACACAGAGCTAATCAGGAAATCATAAGAGAATAAAAAAACAACAATATTATGTTTACATCGTCTATAGTGGTCTGGTGGTTGGTGTGCTGGACGGCCAAGCGACACTGCGAAGGTTAAGCGGTAATTCAGATCCTGCTTGGGCCGCGGTGGCTCAGTGGTAGAGCACTCACCTTTGGTGCGTGGGGTCCTTCGTTCGATCCTGGCTCCTGCTCATGTGGGCTTTGTGGTGGACAAACATTATGTGCGTGGTGTTTCTCGAGTTTCTCCTGTTTCCTCCCACTTTCTTTATTCCACCAATGTCCCAATTATAATTCATTCTGGCTGAGCCAAAAGTTGCCTAAAGGCCTTAAAAGATTTTTTTAAAATCAGACCCTGCTCAGGCCGAATGGGCTTCTCCCTTATTTTCCTCAGTACGGTCTATGAATGGCGGAATGCCGGGACCTACAGTTACCGTGGGCTCCAAACCACGCCAGCGCATGAATCCATTGCATATACCATGAAGTGAGCCTCCCCCCCCCTTCCCCCATACACACACAACAGGTCCGCTCCAAGCGTCCTGATTTCACAATAGTGACACACCGTTACCAACTGATGTCTGTACACAGATTCACATTTACATGCATTCCCAATAAAAACCCGATGAAACCCATCTAAGCCGAGGTAGGCTGGTTTCTTAAAAATTGTCCGTTTTTTTTTTTTTTTCAAACCCTGCCCTTAATAGAATCCTGTTGCCCTCACATTTACGTTATGTAATGTGTACGTTGTCTGAAGTGGGGATATGTAACAACCACGCATTGTGCGTAGACATTCTTCTTTTTTTTTTCTTGAATATATGAATAGGCACATGGCGACTCCTTAGCACCTGTTCCGCACCAGTGGTCTCTGTCCATTTTCTCTCCTATTGTGTGAACACGCTTCTGCGCAATGTTGCCGCTTTTCTGTTGTGTTTGTGTATACCTGTCTTTTTAACCTGTAATGTAAGAACCTTTGTTTCTACCTTGTTGTTGTTGTATCATCATTGTACTACGGTGCTTGAGATGTAATGGAAGCAAAATTCTGATATATAGAGGTGACGCACTGGGTTTCTATTACATTACGTCCCTACTAATAAATAATGCATTTTCTTTAGAAACAATATTAAGTAAGTACAGAAAACTTTACAATTAGGTACACGTAACGTAATTTATTGTGTTAGATATTTCTGCATTGTTCTAAAACTTCAGATCTTTTTTGGCTTCATGAAACATATTACTATATTGTTCAGTTATATGTGTAAAAAAAAATTATTATTTATTTTCGTTTCTTGAAAGATAAGAACCGGACTGCATGATTGTGTTTATTTGTGTATAATAATGTTGCGCCAGTAGGGATTACTATCCAAATTACTTACATGTCAACGCCTCCAGTGTTCTTAATAATAAAAACATTATTATATTCAATAATTTCATTCACTTTCTGAAGACTGTCGAGAATAGCAAGTACGTAAAGGAATCCTGAGGGAGGAAATAAATATTTGCAAAAGTACAGTGTCGTAGGGGGTCTGATCAGGTGTATACTCATTCACTTTTGTGAATATTTTCCATCTGTTCTTTTTATTTACGATTCGTTTTGCTTGTTCTCAATTCCCGAGGATTCCTTTAAAACAAGGTGAACGCTCAATACAGATTTTCATAAGAAAATTGGACACACAATACTTAAGAATAGCGATTGTCTTACTGATATCCCACGCCTCGCAATGTTTTTAATTGCTTTTAAATACGCTTATTTCGTTGTAGCTCGAATAAAAATTTTACCTTGACCTCTTTCCCAAAATTGTGGGCCATTTGAGAAAACCTCTTTTTTTGGCAGAGCTTTGAAGGGAGAACGAGTCAATGTCGAGAAGCAACGTTTGACAGTTGGATCTAAACCATCATTTTTAAATAAATATCCAAAATGTATTTTTTCTCATAAACTCAAATACTTCATACCCGAAAGGATTTGTTTAAATAATTGATTCAAGAAATAATTAAATCCATCCGACGCGGGGAATCATTCATTTTTCCATAGTCGTAAGTTCTTTTAGCTATTGAAGATTGTTTTGGCTCTGAAAAACTTTTGAATCATATATACCAGTTCGTTCTGACCACTACCCTCCCAAAGTGCTAGTCAAGGAACGCCATAACTTTTGACGGGTGTAGGACGTAGATTTAATATTCAGTTCCAAATAAACAACTGGAATAGGTTGCATGCAAGTTAAATGTCTACTGCTTAAAGACTAGAGGTAAAAAAATGTTTCAAAACGTTCTGTATTAAAGTAGAGTTCGCATTGTATAGTTCTGCGTATTATATACCGCGACGTCACATTCGCAGTACCATAATGCCAAACTGTATGTTACAATGAATAAAGGTGGAGTCGCAGGAGACAGCTTTTTTTTTTTTTTTTTGTGGGGGGATGTAGGCAACTTTGAACAAAGTGTTAATTTCATTGATTAATAAAATTGCAGTAATACGTTGTTGTTGTTGTTTTCAAGAACTAAAAGAGAACAATAATAGAATATAATTAAAAGCAAACTTGAAATAGGATCATGTAGTTATTAACAATTCCACATGCGTTTACCAGGGTTACAGGGTTCTTCTTGAAAAATCAGGGAATTTAGTTGATGGGTCAGGAACATCCTGGAAAAGTCATGAAATTTAGTTGGTGATACTGCATAAATTCAAGGGGAACTATCATTTGCAGGATCGTGATTAAGAGAAAGCAGAGGTGTCCTTTCCCAATAGAATTTCCTCTACTTTCCTTTGCCCGTGATTCTATCACTTTTTACCTGCTCTTGTGAATTGTGTAATAATGCTTCTATCATATGATTACTTCCAATCTATAATTGATTGCAGTGAGTGAAAGATAGGGATGATTAGCTAGAATTAAAGTATTGAACAGACAGTTAAGATCCATGTTTTGTTTTGGGGAATCACTGTGCATGAATTTTTTACCGTTTTGTGATAATGGGAAAAAGATGTAAATGAGGTAACATTCAAAGGGTAAGAGACGTAACAGCAAGAGCTGACGAGAACTTAACAACTAGGTTTGAAATGCCACCGTGATTTTTGTTTTTCTTTTCTCAGGTCTTATGTTTTTTTGATACTTGCATCCTTCTATGCGATAATGTTAGCAAATATAATAAGGTTTTAGCTGTAGTCTAAAACCGACACAACTTATTGAGGAAATATAGATGTCCGACATGGAAAATTTGGATCAGGAAAAATCGTAGAAAATAAAATGAAAATACTTGGTAACCTTGGTCTATTTCTGATTTTTCTGTATCAATTTGCCATTACATCCAGTATTTAATTAGTTTCCTTATTTTTATAACCTCACATTTGTGTTTCGTTGTTGTCCAGTCGAAGCCTTAGTTTCCGTTACTGAAATCGTGTTTTTTCAATAACCTCAAATCAAGTTGACATACTTTTTAGTTGTAGTTCTTGCAGTGTGTTACGAAGAAAACATAAACACATACCTCTCACATTGAAATGGACTATGTTACCACTGAAACCAACTCAAACTATTGTTTCATATATACTGATTTACATAGCAGTTGAAATTTTTGCTTTTATTGATGGTTGAAGTCTTGGAACGAACTGCAAGTCCCATAAATCAGAGAAAATTTATCAAATGTTCGTGGCATTGGGCGAAGAACATCAAAGCTTTCTAAAACCCATCGCAGCTGGTAATTCTCCATACTCCGATAGCTGAAAGGTCTTTCTTGGATTATTAATAATGGAGTAGACCATAGATTGTCTTTGGAGAAATGTACAATTTCCTACTACGTTTTTTTTTCTGTAGGGCAATTTGTACGCGTGGTAAAGAATATATTGACTAGGGAAAAAATACAATCAAACTCATAAAAATGAGCGTAGCATAAGGAATAAACAGTAACTAAAAACTGATCAAAACATATGTTAAGAAACAAACACAAGACTCTGTTTTATAAGTTTATTAAACGCATCAATACTGCTTTCATACGGAATTTTAACTATCATTTATAATAATGAAATCTCAAAATTTACTAAACGATCATGGATTCCTGTGGATTCTGTTTGGTTCTCTCGCATGGCGAAAGTCCACTTAAAAACCTCTTCGAAAGTTTCAGTTTACCAGAAGCAACAGATTAATGAGCACTTGAAGCCGCTGTCATATTTGTTTACCTAAAAGCCCACCATCATGTGCACCCAAGCTTCCTTGAGCCTTGGTCACTTCTTAATCTTCCTTTAACCTTCCTTGACGTCTTCCTATGGCAGTTTTAATGTCGAGTTTTTCACCTTTGTCTTTTAACACACCTGCTAAAGCGTTATGTAATGAAGTAAAATATGGTCACTACGCTTTTATCAACGTGTTCAGGTAGGACTTCGTTTATGTACTTGAAACATTTCAGATGGTGATGCGTAATGTCTACACAGATCAGAGGAAAAAGTACATATTTGTTCTGTTCAAGTTCGTGAGAGGCACCTTAAGACCCCTTTCACACCTTGAGGGTTGCGTGTCAGGTTTTTCTTCTGATGGAAACCTGATGGGTAGTCGAAGATTGATATTAATGGTGCTTTTCATACTGTCCGCTTTAGGTTTCCTTAAGGAAAAACCTGACAGTAGCCGGATCACTTGACGATTAGTGGAGTATACGCAGCGGTGCGTACGTATAAACTATTCAGGTTTCTGTCCGGTTTCCCTGACTGTAGTGAAGTTTACTTCGTATAAGTCTTCCGTTGTTTCAAGTAAATAGTATACAAGATGAATATTGATAGAAAGAAAAACAAGCATCTAATCAGACTTTTTTATTTAATTTCAAGCACAGGGTGACAGAGTAGACGAAAGACGTGTAGATTATATAGTCTAGCACATATTATGCTAATACTATAAATAGTACAAATTTTTTAACACTAAAATGAAAGCTTCTTCTTCTTTTTTAGCCGAAAAATATGTCACTAGTTTTCATTGACGGTCTAAATGATGGAATCTCATGTTTAATAAAAAAGAAAAGAAAAAGCTTCAGGTCGTACCCTCCTTAAAAGTTTGTGCAAATTACGCGTCTTTACAGTATTTAATTTTTTTTTAAGCTTTATTAACGTATATTTGTTTTGGGTTTTGGAATATGGCATAGACAACACTGAAGCTAAAGAAGAAATAGTTCTTTCTTTAATTAAAACAAGCCGGCAAGGCTATTCCACTTTATGGTAAAAACACACAGCAAGCGTTACAGCACGCACACAGGGTTGAATATAGACAAAGAATGGGAAGAGAAGAGCGGAGAAAGTATTCCAGAAAATAAGGACTCTTCAGCCGACCCCACTCTCCGCACTTTTATTTTTTATTATTTATTTATTTATTTAATTCTTTTGCCGGCCGAGCGGTCTGCGGTGGTAGGTCATCGGCTCGAAGGTTCCGGGTTCGAGCCCCGGCATGGGTGTGGATTTTAACAGCTAAAGGCGAATCGTGACGGGCCGAAGTCCGAAGTTACTGGACTGGCCCATATATAAATAAAGTTTACCAAAGTGTATTTAATTCTTTAAGCTTCCTTTTATTATTTATTTATTGGTGGCTTTTTAATTTAACTGATTTATTTATTTTATATTTATTATTTAATTATTTACTTCTTACGCATTTATTTATCTAATATATATATATATATATATATATATATATATTTTTTGTGGCTCGGTTCAGTTTCCTTGTTATGTTGTTTGCTGTTACAAATTTGTTATTGCGGTGCAGTCTAGTTGACTAGGGGGTGTGGCCCGAGAGCGAAGGGCTATGATTGGTTAAAATTTGTTTAGTTTTGGAAAGTAAACGAATTCTGAGACGAGATTGGCGGATAACGTAGAAAGGATCTCTTGGCCTTCTGGTCTTTTTTTATGAGCTGTTAGTGTTGGTTAAGATGATCTTGAGGACCATTTCATCTGAGAAAGATGTTAAAACATTGAAACTGTATCGCTTGCTGTGTCTTTTGTCAATAAAGTTAAATGTAATAGCCTTGCTAGCTTGTTTTAATTAAATTAAGTATAGATACAAAACAAAGCCTCAATATAATTATATCCACATTGGTTCTTTGTGTTGTATTCATTGGTTTCGAGTAAACTTACTGTTGTTTTCGATTTTATAGGAAAGTGTATTTTGGTATAGTACGGTATTGAGGGGTCGCAAGTCTCACCCAAAAGAAGGCCGCGCCTTCAAACAGTTCAGGAAACACTGTCCTATGCTATTCGAATATTGCAAGATATTTAAGTAACTAAGTACAGTCCCTAATATCTTTAATAGCAAAGCAAATCAGACATAAAAGAAACAGATTCTTAAAAGAGTAGCGATCAAATAGATAATTACCTTGACATAAATTAAAAATGATAGTCTATGTGCTTCTGTGCAACCGTGCTAGAAAGTAGATAGTTTTTCTAGCAGTCTGTGTAATCTAACGTCCATTGTTATTTATTCTCTTTGTCAACCCAAAATCCCCTATACTTTCTTTTTCTCTCATTACGTCTTCTAAGAAAGTGCCATGGGCCAAGGTGATAAAAACCTGAATTTTGATTCGAGTACGCCCCTGTCTCTAGGTAGACAGAATCTTCAAATATGCTTTGCACCTTTCTCACATCATCTATTATTTTGATGTTTGTAGTGGCTTTGGCTCTGAAATATGTAAGGTGTTTATATAAAGATTCAGATATATGCATTTGCGTATGTAACATGCACTTTCCAAAAAAAAAATCGGTGAAATGTACATTTGCATATGCAACATGCAAAATTTCTAAATATCCTAGCCCTACTAATTTCTGTTTAATCTTGGTCGTATCTTAATAAGCGGATTGGTAGTTTTCCGAATATCCGATTATTATTTTTCCCTGTTTTATGCTTTAAAAATGTAATAGGATTTACTCTTTTTTGGCTTGGGACTGTTCAGTAAAGAGTTAATGAGAGTCAGAAATTTCACTCCTGTTATTTTGAAGATGTTCCGTATGAAAGATCTTTGCTGTTTGCCGAGTATAATTTTGACACAAAGGAAAAAAAAATAATAAAAAAAAAGACTTTTTAAAGGCATACTTTTCTTAAGTCGTACTAAAAGTAAAATATAATTTTCTTTATGCATGACTAAAAAGAAAAACATGGTCCACTCTCTCATATACAGTCACTTTATAAATTCTTGAATTAGCTCGCCCCATGCTTTTCCTTTTAGTCATGCATAAACAAAATTATTTTTTACTTTGTGGACCGACTTATTTAAGAAAAGTATGTAATTTTAGCTTTTAATTAGCTTTTTTCGAGTTATTTCGATGTTCGGATGCTTTTTCTGAAGCTAATTTTTTGTAACCCAAATCGTAAAGTGTTCTGCAATCAGTCAAACTCAATATCAATATCGTTGCAGGCTAGTATTTTAGGATAAAGATGTCCATATTAAATATATATATATATATTTATATATATTTTAAAATGTGTTTTTTAAATAGAGAAATATATGAAAGTAACAATGAAATATTGCAATGTCATCCATCCGACTTAGTCGCTGAGCAAAATTTCATCATTGTATGGCGTCGGGAAATGAGTTAAATTAACGTACAAATTTTAGGACACCACGAACCATTGTGAATGAATGAAAGTAATGTAGTGATTAGTATTTCCCGTAACGTCTAGCATTTTACAATCACAGTATTTAGTTGGTTTAATTTTAATTTCAAACCAACTACTTTTAGTGAGAGTGTGATTTGTGTCGAGCGTGGTGTTGGCAGTTGCTTGGCTCAGTTTTCCTGCCTGAAGTATTCGTTAGTGGTTTGTTACGACTTTTCAAAGTGAATACTCCCATCGAAAATCCCACCAACTAGGAAGTTTGGCTAGATATCCGTTTTCTGAATATTTAAGAAACAAGGCACATCAACGTTCAATGTAGACTTTTTATAGTCTGTGGAAAACGTGTTATGAATGAGTCCGGTATCATCAAATGGTGTGTAATATTAACAATCGGGTGAACAAATATTCGTCCTCTTTCATCATGGATATGGTCAAACAAAAGGCATACAGGCTTGAGCCGTTGCAGACCATACTGGCTGAAGTTCTCCAGCGTTTTATCTCGGTTTCACCAGGTAAATACTGGTGTGGTACCTGAATAGATATCCTGGCAGCTATGGTTCCTTTCCGCCCCACATAATTCTTCTGGCGTGAAGGGCTTATGCAAGAATGGTCCATAAACGAAAGTTCAGTAATGCTTCAAACAAAAGGTTACTGACGTCAATAAAGGGAATTGACGCTTGACGAGTTGCGAAGTGCGCGAAAAATGACTAAAAGTTTCTCGTGCACTTCTGCATCGAATAATAGCTGAATATCTGACCTACTGCAGAATCTGTTCTGAAGGGGTTGAGTAGACAAGCAGCTAAATTAATGACGATGGTACTTCCAATAAGGGCAGTTCAATAAGTCTGAACAAATTGCCGAGATATGTAATAAGGGTAGACGTAACCGTATGAAGCTAGTGCAGCATGAAGAAACATCTATAAGGCTGGTGGTGGTAGCGTGCAACAGATGACAGGACAAGCGCAAAATAACGACAATGCGAAAATCTTCCACTTAAGAATTGCACCGTCACTGATGAAATCGTTGCTCACATGGACACACTTATTCATGTGGAGAATAGGCGGATTTCTGTGGCCATTGTTGCTAACATGGTGAAGTTTTATTGTTGGATTTGCTCATTACATCATCCAAGAGATTCTTAATTCTTGTCTGTGTGCTAGGTGAGTGCCAAGGCAGTTGAATGGTGAACGCAAGTTGAAGCGTGTACAGTGATTGTGTAACCCGTAGGTAGGCCAACCATTAGCACACGGTGTTTTTAAAAAGTGAGAGAGCATCACATTCGCGTGTTATTCCCCTTGACTAATGTGGAGACAAGCAACCAATTAGAAAACCTCTGCTAGGAGAGACTGTCACCTTCTTGGGTATCTTGTGTGGCAGAAGAGATTACTAACCGATTAGGGAACCTGTACTAAGGAGAGATTTCTGTCAGCTTATCTCATAAGTAATGTCGTATTTTTGAACCATGAGGAAAAGAGCGATAACTTACCTGATACACTATCGTCAGTCAGGAAGATAGTCTACATCGGACTCCACAACCCTCTGCCACCTGTCAACCAGTTGTTGAATTCCCCGCTGAAAGAAGTCACCAGTTTTGAAAGCAAAGAGTTGGGTCACTGTTAATCGCACGCCGTCATCATTTTTCAGTGTTTCCCCGGAAAGGTAGTGTTGCAGGCTGTTGGTGCAAGATCTGGTGAAAATGCCGGGAGGGAGAGTTTCTACCAACCACATTCCTCGATCTTAGCACAGGTCCTTCTTGCCGTGTGTGGGTGCGCGTTATCACCGTGGATAAGCACACCCTTCCGATTAACCAGAGCAGAAGGTTTCTCCAACAATGCAGTCCGTGGGTGGACTTTCAAGCTGCTAACGGTAGACATCTGCATCAATAGTCTGTCTGATCACGTGGCAAGAGCTCAAAATGGATTATCCCACGGATATCTCACCAACACTCGACATCAATTTGCGGGGGTGGAGATCCTGTTTTCGAATTTCGACACGTACCCAAGATCCTGTAGATGACGATGAACGATCGAATGGGTGACATGGAGTTCGCTGGCCAGTTCAACAGTTTGCATTGGATTTGCCTCCACCGCTGCTCGCAGGTCATCGTTGTCCATCTGCACAGCTCTCCCTTCTCATGGCTTATCGGTGAGGCTGATGTGCCCAGACCGTAACGTCTTGAACCAGCTCTGGCAGTTTCGCAAGTCCACAGCACCATATACGGCATTGATGTTTCATGCCGCTGCGCTGGCTGTATGTCCCTGGTGAAATTCACACAGGATGACATGGCGTAAGTAGTCCTCCGACACTACCATGATCAAACACAAACCACACTTCCAAAACGTGGAGTAGACCGTTATCCTTCTACACACTGTTGCACAATCAAGTGCCCTATATAACTCACCTATGGTACGTGCCATGTACTTCACTATTCGCTCGTCATTTAGCGTCTTTGCAGCGGTCATCGCACATACGACATTTCGTGTGGGATAAGCTGATAGCTTTCCAGGAACCTCTCTCAATCGCAAAACGCCCTGAGACTACCAACTGAGCAGAGAACATCTACAAAAGAGATTCTACCCACTCAGGGAATCTCTGCCCCTACTGAAAAGGAAAGATACGTATTATATTTTAGTTCTGGTTTGGTTGTACATTGACAGGTCATACAAGATATTAATAATATAACTACGAATACTACTACAGTTTTACTCATTAGTCCTTCGTGGGATGGTAGAGAAAAAATAAATATTGTCCATTTCTGTCACTTCTGAACACTGGAAATAAATATTCACAACAAAAGTTATTCAAATTAACTAACAAAAAAAAAAACATAAGAATACATGTATGTTGTCGAGCGCCCTCTATTGAATACTCGTCCGGACCCCAATAAAGCTTCTCCTGTAAGTATGTATCTTACAAATGTTTCGTAACTAGAACGTACTGCCAGTCACAATTCTTGAAAATTTTCTACCCACTTTTCTTTCATTCATACAGCTTGATCCATGTTACTGGACTGAGTTTCGCGCTTGTTCTGTCATTTGTTGGATGCTATCAGAACATACCGTGTATCTCTTCACGCTGTAGTAACTTCATAAGGTTACCACGTCCAATCTAATTATATATCCAGACAATTTTCCTTTACACGCTTAATTTCCCTCGTATAGTGCGTGTTTCATTGTCTAGGGTGTCTATAAAAATAAAATATCGTACAGTATGAGTTAAAAATTTGCATACATTTCTTTCTATAAAATTGTAACGTTTTTGTATAGTCAAACTTTATTTTGTGAATGGTCGTATTCTTGAACCTTACTTACATATTTTTGTATTTGATTTATTTTTCAGATGTGCACTGAAGGTGGAGGAAAGTGCGTTATAGATGTTGATGGCTATTACATAGAAAGTGTTGTTTGTGTGATAATAGGTTTCCTGTGGCTCCAATGGGGTAGGAAAGTCATTAGAAGATTACAGAGTGCAGACGATAGTGCATGGAAGGTATCACTACGCAAACTAAGTTAACAATGGGAATATGCGTAGAACTAATGGGAAGGGTGTGATTTGTTGTGTTTTTCGAGCAGATGTTTATTTTTAATGGGTTTTGTAAAAAAGAAAAAAGAAAGAAATCCACGAAATCAAAACGTAAAGCACGTGTTTTTTATTTTCTTTGTGTGACTTTCTTGGTGTACAGATCGTTATGTAAACTCAGATTCATAGAAAATTGCCGATGGTACATTTTCTAAGTGCATAATATCGCGATACCGATGCAGTATTGGATATGGACTTACAATAAACGTTCCGTACTCTGTGCTTGCAACGTCTATAGTTCAGTGTTGCCAGCTTGTTCAATTTTCAGACTTAGAGAAATATTTCCATCGGTCATTTGCTATAAATCTGAATGCAATAATGTAGTTATAGTACAAGAACATCCATGTTGGATGCGGGGAAGAGGATCAAGGATATGTTGAAAACCTGTAGATGAGGTCTGTAGTTGTAAAGTGTAGTGAAAAGAATTTACACAAACATTTTTTTTTAAATTATATTTATTACTTGTTCAGAAGGTGGAAAGAGAAAACTGCTCACGTAACTGTTTACTTCAGAAAATATAATCGATCAGCTCTTCACAGTTCAAAGTCAACCATCTGTCTCTCGTTATTGTGCCCTGTCTCCTTTTCTTTATGCCACAGTAGTGGCTGAGAAGCATAATCGTACTATATAGGTTCGTGTGAAGATGATGAGGCTGTTTCAAGAAGTACAGAATGTGGTTGATCGTATGCTGCTATTGTATAGATTATGGCTGTATTCCTAGTATAGAGTATGGTCTCTATGAAGTTGTTACTACCAACTAATCGGCAGCAAGAAAACAGCTAAGTTAACTTGTTAAATTGCTCTGAAATGTGTGATGTAATGTTCTGCGCAAGAAGCATGAAATACATATCAATTTTGTTTAGTGAAAATAATACATAAGCTCATAGTTTTACTTACTTCTTCGTCAAATTAACAGTCTGAACTTTTGTTTTTGAGCGTCGGGCCAGATCTTGTAACTAAGAGAAAGTTGCAACGCATTGCTCAAGTCCTATGCTTTGTTGATAATGTGTGTGTTGTATCAGACATTGAATTCTTTTGTTCGATGCGAGCTACATCAATTCGTGAAGCTGGCTTTCGATCTTTTAAACTTTACGGAATTAAGAGCTTTATTTTCGCATTTGTCATCCGATTCCAATGAGCGTGAGTGTAAGAATGGCTAATAATGCTACTTAAATGTTCTCAGTACTCACCCTTAGTGTATTACCAAGATTAGTAAAGAAGAAACTGCGACCCGACTATGGCATTTTTATTTCTTATATATAACTGTGAACAATTAATTATTGTCACATTTGAGAATAGGGGACCAAGTAGTGTAATTTCCCAAACTTCATCAGTAGCATAAATGTACAGTTTCGGAGACTTAATTGTGCATCTTGTGAATCGGTGTATTGTAATTTCGAGAGAAAGTCAGTTCGTATCTTCGTCTACACACACACACACACATGGAAGGGTGTCAAAGATATAGAATAACTAAAAGATTAATTAGCACAAATCTTTACTGAAGCGCACAACTGGTCTATGTTGTGTATTGATTTCACTTGGCAATATACATTTAGGTTGTACGTGAATATCCGAGCAGGTATGATTCTGAATCCGCGTTGCTCTCTTGTCAATATAGGGAAGTAGGAACAGCTGGTGATTACACCAGGATAAAGACGCCAAGATCTGAGACAATTTATTTTTACTGTGATCACTTTTGACGTCAGTAGCATTTCTAGAGATGCTATGTGTCTTCTTCATGTCTAGAATTGTTAACGCTATACTTAAGTTCATTTATGTTCTTTACATTCAGCATAATGGTCTACTTTTCAGAGTAAGGTATACATCTTTCTTACTGTGTTTTAAGGATTGTTTTGTACCGCACACTTTTATCATTCCATGTTGGCTAATACTAAACAAAAGACGTAGAAGAAAATGTGTGGTGTTTCAAAATACCTAGTAAGAGTTGCTTACATTTTAAGTATAGCATGTATTTTATGTAATGTTCACTCTGGATTACAAACTGCAATCAGTTGCCAAACTAATATCTTTAAGCTCAAAATAATGTGTAATTTGATTCGTAAAGTAGGTCTTTCTAAAATTCGACTGCAGAATAATTAAAGAAATCAAGTTATTAAACAGATATTTGTTTATACTTTATTTTTATACTTTGGTTGAGATGGTTGTGATAATATACCAAATAATTATTAAGCTATTTATTAGTACAATACTTTTTCACACGTCTTAAACATGCGTCTTTCTTAACATGTAATGACGAATTTCGATTTGAATTGTGATCTAACTATTTCTATCATTGAATCAATTTCATATGTGTAGTCACCAAGTAAGGACTACATAGTTAATAGAATACTTGAGCATTTGAAATGCACTCATACGACCATTTCCGTGTGTGACTTTAATTGCGTAATGTTGTTCTTTTGTTTCCATCGAAGAGAGATGAGTAAATGAGCTATGTGGCGAAAGGTATATCTTTAGAACGTGCAGCCACTGTGATGGTTCGTTGTGTGTTTGAATTCAGGTTGAAGTTTAGTTGACCGGAAATTATATATATATATATATATGCATATATGCATGTATGTTTGTATATGCGTTCGTCGTTTCAGTAATTTTTAAATTACTATTTTCAAAATAGTTACAAACTTAGAATTTACGGCACCTTTTTTCAAAGTATTAATAGTGACTAATTTGTGATGGAGAAAAGATAATCAGATGGCATCTCAGCATTTAATTTAATTCTGTTCCACTAAATGTATCACTTTCTTGACTTTGTCCACTTTAAGGAAAAATGCTTATAAAGATTTACTATTTTTCTGTGTATGTATGTTTACATCCTCTTCCAAGCACCCTTTCTCACATGGTAACTTTGCATTCAAATTACTCTAATTGGAATGGTGGTTTGTTGCAAATATAGTTTCACATATACCATTTTCCCACTCTGTTTAGTGAAAGTAAGTTGGTTTTGTGTGATAGTTTGATTGGTAATATATGCACAAATCCTTTCTTCTTCACATAGGAAATTACAGTGCATCAGTAAAGGAAATACTTCGACTGAAATGGCTAAAGTAATACCTGTCAATTTTGAGAGTATTTTTAATAGGTACTGTAGTTTGTGTTACAAGAGTTGTTTGAAAAGTGTCAAAACAAATTTTACCTTGAAAAGTTTTCATGTGTGTGAGAAATACGTTCAATTCAAGTTTGAATACAACACGGCGTAACAGATTTGACCACTAAGACAAGAGAGATACCCACCCACCTTTATTTTTGTTTAGAGTATTGTAATTAGCAAGCCATTCTAAGGAATTTATTGATTGGAGATAGAATTCCATTTTTATATTTTCGTACTAACCAGTACCCTGACTACTGTGATGGAAGACAATAGTGTTTTCTTAAGATAGTATAGATCTCTTGATAGCATTTTTTGTATGTTATTAGTAATTCTTGTTGCTTTATTTAATTCGTTTTATTAAGTAATCTTGTTGATAGTTCATTGTACAATAGCAAATCAGTTGGTTATTTTACTAAGAAATGACAATGTTAGGAGTGACGCATTAACTACTGTCAGAGAGTAGAATAAAATTTTGCATTAGATTCTATTTAAAACATGCACTTTTTTTTTCTTCTAATGTGTACATGTGGAAAACGTTTTACTTGTTTAAATTATATTGATATTATGAAGTTAATATTGTAAATTAAAAGAAGTTTTTGCAAAATATATATATTGATATTTAAAGGTGTAATTGAAGACGTTTACATTGCATTTTCATCACTATCAAAATGAATTTGAGTAATTTAAAACGTGTGGGTTGTGATGTCCTTCCTAATCTACCGCTTAGCTTCTTGGACGGAATTTTATTTTTCACGTGGTATCTGTCCCTCGTTCGTATTTGCATCCATGACAGATTGTGCAAACCAACATCACTCGCTACTTCATTGCCACTTGATCGTGCTTCTACAGTAGCAGGATTACAGAGCTTTTGGCCAAAGCCCGCACGCACACTGCTAACGTTTAATATTTCTTTGATGACGTTTCTCGATTGCAGGATTAGCAGTTCGTTAATAAATTACTTCACATAGAAAACTGATTTCCTTTTGTGTATGAATCATGTCAACACTAATCACTTTAAAACAATCACAAGAGGTTCGATGTTTCAGATCCAACTGGATACATCCTCAGGAATGAACACGTAAAAGATAATAAGAAGCAGAAGAAAGGGGAAAAGAATATGAAAGACGAAGGACGAATATCTCGAAAACGAAGAAGAATTCGGCGCATGTTCGTGTGCACTTTTAGCTTATCGTGACCCATCACCTCCCTGAGTATGGCAGATTCCTTCTGAGTTACACTATATAAAACTACTCGCCGTGAATGAAGAACAAGTGGATATCATGGAACAGAATGAAACGCTGTAACAGAATGCCATATAATCAAATCACTACAAATCAGGCGACACTTTTGCAGAGAAAATAATGTTTCACAGCTGAACTACAACATAGTCGAGCCTAAGATTGGACAAAACGCGTAGGATCAGGCACTTCTAGCGGATAACAATGCACGTCTCACGTGCATGCTGTTGATAAAGCTGTCAGCCAGTTCCATTGGTGTCTCGGTCCATTCTTGCTGGCGGAGAATCCTTTGAAGATCTTGCAGTCTTCGTGGGGGGTGAGGGGGACAAGATCAGCTACGCATCGACCCACATCCCACACGACGACTGTCTTACGATAGTAGATAATCCCGGGATCAGGAACCGAAGACGTTGCTATATCGATCCAGCACATCTGTTTCAGTTCCTTTCTCCAATTCTTTGAATTTATTTATGGTCTTTAGGCATCTATTCCTCAGTTCTTCTCCAGTAGTTTTTTTTTTCGGATGATTGCAAGGAATTTTCTCGTTTTCTACATATTACCGGTATTATTAGGGAAGGAAGGAAAATTACATTGGTGGGGTTTGTTAAAGTGAACAACACCAAAGTATTCAAATCCTTGACAATGAAGAAAACTTGATCTGTCACTAACCCGCCTTCGCCCACTCGGTATTACATGCATATGAGGTATATATAATTCCAAAGGGCGTTATAATGTTGGAATTGCGTAAAGATATTAATAATTGTTGGTAACTAATGTTTCCATATACAAATGCCCTGTCCGGGGATCAAACCCGTGTCTCCCACCAGCAAGCTGATTCTGTACCGTCTAAGGCAACTGGAGAAAAATGATTTGGAAAGAATATTTATAGCACGATTCAATGCGATACGTCACAGAACGGTGGAAGGGAATCGCCGAAAGTAACCGGAATAGTGAACGAACAGCGCCATAGCTGGGGAAACAGTTCCTACATGTAACCTGTTAAATGTAGGAGTAAGGTATATTGTTTCCAGTACAAAACTCGATATTTGTCTACAGAAATAAGTACGGGTCATCTGGTTTACCGAGCAGATATGTATTAACATCTCAAATTAATAAGTATTTCTCAAAGGCATCTTATCTTAGCGACAATGAAGAAGTTAGTTGACATTGTTCATGAGAAGCAAGGAACACAAAATTAACTAAATTCAAAAGATCAGTATCTGTTTTTAGTATTTCCTCACAGTACATATAATTAGTGGACCAATATTCAAAACTTGAGGACACCTTTTCGACATTCGATACGTAACTTTAAGTAAAATATTAAAATTATATATTCTGATTTCATACAGGTCCATTTAAAGTTCAAAATACAAGAGGATTCTGTCATTGACTGAAAATTTGTGCAACCTGAAACAAGCTAAAGTTCCCTTTTGATTTAAAATGAAATCACATTATTTTACGTTAGAAAATTCACAGTTCTAATGGGCGCATTGACCTATGGCGGAGCACTGGGTAGAATTTACTGTTGTGATACACTCTACCCACGTGTACTCGATGAGAATAGGGTCCAGAGACCTTGCTGGCCATTCCAGTCTTCAAATATGGCTATCACTACCAGAAGCCTTTATCCTTTTGTTCTACCACAATGTATTCAGGAAATCGTTTGCTGGCCATCCCTCAGCTGCCGGCGAAGTACAAATAAATGAATAAAACAAGAGGAATGCAACTCTATTTCAGATTAAGGAGACCTTATTAAACCCGGTCGCTGATTAAGAGGAGGATTTTATAAATCGTTGTTCTGGTACTTTTTTGTCATGTCTGTTAGAATATTTATTTTTATTTAACGTTTTGCACCCTAGATAATAATTGATTTACCAATTCATTTATCCATTCATGTAGCTAACTGTGTGTGGGATCTATGAATAAACCATATACAGATTGATTAATGTAATTGTTGAACGAAATTCAAAACTTCTATGCCTTCATTGACCATTCATTTATTCACTTCAGTGAGTGTAAATCACATATTTAAATGTATGAAAATTTTTGGCAGAGTTCTATAACTGGCAGGGATGGCGTGGATCAATGAAAATGTGACACACCACCTAACCCACTCATTACATACTACCCACCGACTAAACAAAAAAAAAAGTGTCAATTTAAGACAAGGGTGTAAAACTGATTTGATCTTTGGGCATATCCCGTGTTAGTGTATCTTGCACAAACTCACTCGGCTTACGGTATTCGCAAGTTCATTACCACAGTAACAAACGTTCGCCATTTGGATTCTATCCGGGACAAAAAAACAAGACAGTTTTCATAACGAACATCTGACATCCAAGTAGTAAGGTTGCTAGGTGTCCCGTATTATATGGGATTTTCCTTTTTTTTTAAAGGTTTGAAATGCTGCCTAATTTAAATGGTTTGAATTTCGATAATTTTTATAAAGAATTTTGTTTCCATAAGAATGAATTACGTGATGCTGGATTCAGTAATCAAAACTATGATGTGTACTCAAAATGACTTCTTTTTTTTCTGCATGATAGTTAATTTAAATGCTGTTCCAAATATATTGATGTTCATATTCTGAGCATTTCTGGTTCAAACGCATTTGTTGAGAGAGTTTTCTTAATATTTAAGAACAAATGGAGAGACGATAGGAATAAATGCTAAGCGACTCTGATGAATTCAGAAATCCAAGTTTCACTTAATTTTGATTGTCAAGAATTTTATTACTTAATTAAAGAGATGCAGCGTTACTGGAAAGAGCTAAAAGTGAAGTAAAATATTAAGGATTTTAATGACAAATAGATAAAAATTACATGTAGAATAAATAGTGTATGCGAACTTAAATTTTATATCGTAAATTATAAATATCAATTTATATGCTTAAAATACAATAATGCATTTCTGAGTGTTTCCTTGAGTTAACTATCGTGACCTGTCTGGTATTGACATTCTATACTGGTAATAAGGAGAGTATAGAATAGACCTCTATCTTTCGTTTTGCCCGCCTTCCAACAAGAAGGGAGAACCCCTGCATTGGATACTTAGCCAAGCGTTATACACACTGTTGCCACATGTTATTTTCTCACTGGACTGCGTTGTTGATAAGTTGTACGAGAAAGTTGTCTTCGCTCCAGAACAGCGTCAAAGAAAGCTTTTTTCCTCTCCTTTGCGCTATAAAACAGTGGGGAGAAATTTTGTAAGATCGTAACTGCTCTTCCGCTCTCTGCGCAAGTCAAGCCTAGTTTCTTTCCTCTCACGTCTTCACCCGGATCTATTTCATTGTGTAAACTTTAGGAACCTCGGAATCGTATTTCAGGGTCGTAACCAGCCTAAAACCTCAGGTTGACTCACCCCAAGTTTAGGGGAGGTAAATGATATATATATATATATATATATATATGTACGTGTATGTGTGAAAATAAGATAGAAACATAGGTTACTTACGTATACGGGATATTGTAGCAGAAGCACAAATATTTCACAAAAATGGCTAGCTTCCACCTATCAGACATGATTACAGAAAAAAAAAATGAGAAACTTATGGAGGAACTGTAGCACAAAGCGGCTATTACGTTTAAAAACTCAAAAATGTTTCTGCATTTTTAACATTGGCTTGCGATATCCTAGAGAGGAGCTCACGATTGTGCTAGACCGGTCTCAGCCCCCCACCTGCTGCCCATCTGGTTACGGGCATGCCCTTCCAAGATCCCTTCTAGTATTGTCCTCCAAACGACATCTCGGTCTTCCCAAATAGATTCTTTTCGTGCGACTTACCAAGCAGGATGGTAATCTTCGTTAATCCCTCATCCGGGGTACATGATCTACCCATCTTAGCCGTCGTGATTTCATAAAGCTTATAATATCGGGTGATTCATACTCTCTTTGGAGTTCTTCATTATGAAGTCTCTTTCATTCTCCGGTCATCCTATCCCGTTTCGACTCATATGTATCTTTCTCAAAATCTTATTTTCAAACACACAATTTACGTTCAACTATCACGCTTGTACTCCAGTTTTCACAACAATAAAGTATTACCGGCCGAATAACTGTTTTGAATATTTTTAGTTTCAACTTTCTTCATATAAATTGCGAAGTTAGTAGTTTCTGTACTGAATAGGAACATGAATTATTCGATGATAATGAGTTAATTTTTTCCTTAACCTTAATGGGTGCACTAACAACATTGGGGAAGCTTCGAACAATTCGCGAAACTCAGAATCACCATTTTCTCTTAAATGTCGTACAAGTTTTCTAGTCGTATTTACTTGTTCTACTACATAAACAAACTCCCTCGACGGCCGAATAGTTCTTGTCTAATCGTTAGCCCAGTTACTGCTTTTTACCTATCGGTCCTGGTCGTACCTGACCTAAAAAAAAACGACCCTCATTTACTTACTTCGTCAGTAATCCACTCTGCGAACTACAGGTAGTAAACCATTTCAATTATATGAAATTGAAGAATGGACTTAAACACTACAGTAAAACCTCTCATTTCCTTGTGTTGCCTTCGTTTCTTCTCTGTTTTATCTTTCTACCTTAAAAATTAAATTCCCTGGGGGTTTGTTGCCTTTCAGCATCACCTCTATTGCACATTTTTCAAGGCATTCCGGAAGCTAACTTTTTCAAACTCCAATATCTGTTTTAAGCTGTCTGCTTCAATTTACCTTTCTTTATTTATTGTATATACTGTGACAGGGGCTTTACATTCTTTCTCTCCAATGGTGGATGAATTTTCCTGACCACCTATTTATTCTGCCTTTTATTGTTATTACTTGCCTTTTACTCATTCTAACTAGCTTTCATTTGAAAATTCAGTTTTCTCAAAATTTTGGGGTGGGGCTGTAGCCCCATCAGCCTCCCTCTGCGTACGCCACTGCTTTGTAGGACTTAGGCCGCATCCGAATATCTAGCGTTGTACACTTGTTTCCTTTCCTACCGGAAGTTCAGCCATCTTAGGGATTGTTCATATTAGCTTGTCTCCTTTGGCGAAGGTTACATCAGTTGCATCCTTCGCGGCAGCCATCTTTGTAGCGTTCAACTGTTTCATGTGGAAACTAGCGGTATATATTAATTGGCGGATGACCAAAGCAAACGCGCCTAAAACGAGGAGGTAATCTCGTGTAAAAACCTGCGGTATGGGGAGGAAAGCCTGACGTAGGCTAGTCTTGCGCGACCAACATTGTCGTCTGCCGTTGTTCCCTCCATTTTAGGCCTATCAATGAAGTTACCTCGTTCCTGTCTTTGTTTATTTGTTCGTGGTATTTGGAAGATTCTGTTCAATAAGATGCATGAAATGCTATATGCAGTTGTTATTTGCAGCAATAATTATTTTAAAACAAGAAAATTTACAGGGGAAGAAACCATTTATTTTAGATTTCCTTAAGGTAAGCGGCTTCTATTCAAAAGAAGTTTTATCTTCAAGAACAATTTTTAGTAGATGCTGTATCTGGTGTTCCATTCTTCTGCTCTAATAAATGAATGATGTATTTCTTCTTTTTTTAAGAAAATATTTTGTTGGACTTGAATTGAATTAAAGTATAAATTTAAGTATCTTTGAATCGGCCTGGAATATGGTAAAGAAAATTAGAAAGGTATAGATCAGATTCTTACTTAAGTGCCATTCCGGCATTCGCTTAGTAAACAAGGGAACCCTGGAAAATATCAATCATGATGGTAGTCCGTTGGAATTGAACGCACGACTCCCGAATGCTAACCCAACCCTTTACCACTGAGCCACGGTGGTTCGCTCCATTTTGGTTTAACCTGCCTGCCTACCCATTACCAATCCGATATCAGCGACTTTCAAGACAAGTTGAAAGCGGCAGGTCCTTCAAGACGAACTAACTGGTCTCAATTCAATTCCTCTGGCGCCTTCTCTTTGTTTCAGAATCCCTCTGTCAATTAGATGGATCCGCTTTCTTTCTCTTTTTTCCTCAAGCATATATTCCATTCTATTCCTTAGTATATCAGGGGAATGATGGAACATTGTAGGGGAGGTAGCTGCCAGGACAATACTTAAGCTATTATCCCAGAATTCGCCTCGTGAACTGAGAGAAACCTTGAATACTTGTCATGATGACCAAGTTGTGCGGATTTTAATTCATGTGTATTCTCCAATGTTGTACCCAACTTAGTTGAGTTGAATTCATGGCGTTTAGACATCTATGGCTGTTGGGCTTCTAGCAGTACAGAATATCGGACCAATACTGGGCAACCTTGATTGATATTGGGCGATATGGGTCCAGTATTGGCCCGATATTCTGTGCTACTAGGGGGTGTCATCCCCCAAATTTTTTAGAATACCCCAACTTTAAAATGTATAGGTCAAAAATCGATAGAAACCGTGCATGTCTCCACTTACACCCTCCCTGACTTTGCACCCCCAAACTGAAAGTCCTGGCGGAATCCTTTCACTATACTGAGCTACAGCCACATTTTGCTTTACAGAATTTCGCGATCGTAGCTGCTGGACAACAGTGAGCAGTATCCATCTTATGTGCATTAATAATGTCAATTGCAGTTACATCCCGCCATTAAATCAGGATATGTGGACATTCAGAACGATCTTTCTTCTTTATATTATTTACTTAACATGTTATCTTAATTGTTCTATTGGTGAATAGAAAATGTCACAAAATTGATTCTCTGTAAACATTACAACAATTTGTTGCACGCAACGCATTGTTGATAATTTCCGTAGTATCATTTCTTTTGCACTGCATTTTGAAAGCTTTGAAATCTTTTCGCTGAATATAACTTACAAACAGCACTGAAACATTTATGTGTCGTTGTTCCATAGAAAGTCTTTCAAAGTGAATTAATACCTTAAGACCGGGAATAATTGCGGCTGTAATTGAAAGTCCAGCCCACTGGTTGGTACACTTCGCATCAAAAAAATTGCGACAGCGAACGCCGTGCAGCTAGGCAACCCAAATGGCACCTTCTTATCCCATAATCGTGTCTGGTAAACAGACCCCCTCTTTCTCTTTCCTTCGTCTCGCCCATACTAAAATCAGCAAACATCAAGAGCACGTTTTTGTTTTTCAAAATAGACATATACTAGTATCGATAAAATGAAAGAATAAAAGCGAGACGAATCAATATACATAAGTTGATGCAGGGAGAAATTTAAACACACAGTGAAACATTGAAACCGATCAACGTCTGTTAGACAGAGGCAGAGATATGAGAGAGAGAGAGAGAAAAGAAGAAGTAAAGAATAAAAATATGGAATTTGAACAGTAAAAGATTAAGTTCAGTTCCCACACAATAGAGTTCGCTTCCCACAAATCTAACAGCAAGATAGAAGTGACTTTTGGACTTTATATTTGTTCATCGCTCTTTGAATATATAAAGGGTTCTTCAAAAATTCATTAAGTCACTTTCAAAATGGAAACCAAACTTGGTGGTCAGATTAAATACTCATGATTTTCCAGTGAAACTCCAGAGTTTTGAGACACATTTAGGATAATGTCAAAAGTGTAAAACACATGCTTTTTTTGCGCGGGGTTCGGTTGCAAATTCGGTGAAGCTTATTAAATATACTGGTTCAGAATACTTTGTAATCAGGAATTCCGCCAGGATTTGTTGATTGGGGTGTGTAAAGTCAAAATTGGGAGGGTGGACTAGAGTTTTGCACGGTTTCTATCAAAAACTTCGGGGTAGTCTCCAGAATCGACAGCCTCACAGGGACCGGGGTCTGGCGGAATCACTGATTGTAACAAAACCAGTAGATACCATAGGCCATACCTTCTATTCCAGACTACGAATGCAAAGTGAACATAAAAAGAAAATGAATGAATGATAATTTTTCTGCTTAATTTCTATCAGAAAGAACCAAGATTATAATTCCAAACTGTATCAAAATGAAAAGTTACAAATGTTCAAAAGCAAAATTAGCATGTTCCTTATAGGCATAGTAAACTTTACATGTTCCACATTGCAAACGTGAAAAGAAGAAACACATGTAGTAATATGTTGGCAAATTAGAGCATGGAAACGAATTTCGTGCCAAACGAATATAAAAATAATAATTCTCTTGAAATGGCTAAAAAAGGGGGCATTTGCTACTCATGTCTGAACATTTGTCAGTTCTGGACATGCCACTATATATTCCACCTATTGCGAATATAACGTTCCAATAATTACAACACTAATGAACTAGTGCTTATAACAATTCGCACAGATGAAATAAACACGGCAGAGCTGAAAAGGTTACCGACTGATTCGATGTAGATTTGATGACCCTAAAGATGAAGGAGAGATTTTAATTATTTAATTGCGTTTGAACAGTGTTTATTTCAGGGGTGACCAGGATCGGAGATGTTACCCCGAGAACACGAAAAATACGACATCAAAATTCCCAGTTAAATAGATTTTCCAGACCGGGTCAATCGGGTTACCGGGTCACTCATGTTTGGGTCAGTCCCTATTACCGGGTCATCGAAAGTGACCCGGATTTGGCTGTGGAATACGCACCAACAGAGAGAGTGTGTGTAAATTAAGAGAAGAAATAAACATGAATAGAGAGAAGGAGAGGTAAAAGAAAAGAAAGAAGCAGCGAAGACACGATAACAATAAATCAAGAAAG
>JAGDQP010012822.1:0-11438 GCA_022664845.1 Lepisma saccharinum
TGCTACTTGGGGTACACACGATTTTGTATTATATTTGTTGTTACTAATACAATTTGCAATATAATTACTAAATGAAAATTTCTATATTACTATTGAGTTGGTCCTTTATAATGCGGCCCTCGCTCTCTTCCTGATTAGTCAATTTGGCCAACTGCCAAAAAAGGTTGGAGACCCCCTGGAGTAGACTATAACGTTTTTCCGAATGATGACTGAATTAGTTGTTTGGGAAGATTGCTCGTTTGTATTCACAGTGCAATATAAATATTATACTTGTTAATAATTGCTCTGGGATAAATAGCTACTACTGAACTATGATATATGCAGCAAACGCAAGTTTGCTGTAAGATTAGGAATTATATTTTACAGCTGTAAGTAATGTTTTTGTTACAGCACTACACAAATCTGCTTTATGTGATAAATAGTGCAAAAAAAAATACAGAATGAGTGTAGACAATACACGGTCAGGAAAGTCGAAATAATATATTGCATTATGCTAGAATAATAACTTCCATGGGGAAGCAGAGGCTGGGGGGGGGCAATCCTCCTCCACTCACCACCTCCAACCTCTTAGCAGGGAAACATTGAGGAAGAACACAAACTCTACAGAATCAGCAATTTTTCGCAGGAATTCACAGAAACCGGTCGAAAACGTGTTTCATTCAAGCGGTATTCATATACTTATTCAGACATTCGCTTCTCCAACTTCCCACCCCTTCCACTGCCAGGCCTAGAGTGGGGCGTGGCTTACCCTCATCAAACCTTTTAGAGGTGGACTAAAATAGCTATATAAAAATACTATTTTTTTATTGGTGTATCAGATAATGTTTGCAATTAAAATTATTAGAATCGTTTGTTCAGAAGGAATAAAATAAAAAAAAAGTTGATCTTTTTAGCGTAATTGGTTGCAAAGTTAGTCCTATTGTAAATTAGAGAAAACAAAATAATTTTATTTATTTTTTAATAATTTATTTCTGAAAAACTAGGAAACAAATGTACGTTCTAAGTATTTCAACCCGTGCATAAACTTCTGAAGAATGCTCCAAAACTTTTCTTTTCTAATAAAGATATTCAGTTCCTTAGAAAATGAAGATATTCGATATCCATTTTCTGTCCATAAGCACCAACAGTAAACTTTCTACCGCTGACAGAAGTAGAAGACCCCGTTAAGGCTGCCTTTGTCCGCTAGATGGCGTTCAAGTTTGAAGCAAGTGGAAGGCGGGCCGGGCAGCTGCTGCAACGGCCCCGCCGTTTCGGTTCGAACTGGCCGCTGTAGTAAAAGCCACGGGTCCGCAGGCCCCCCCCCCCCCCTGACTGGACTTCTAGCTCAAGGTAGCTACTTTCGTCCTTTGAACTAAATACTCAGTTACGTAATTTGACTATTTGAATATATTTGGAAGTAAGATGAACCGGATTGAGCACCCGAACCCAGGCATCGCACCAAACAAAAATCTAGTAAAATCTCCGGCAAATTTTTATTAGGTGTTCAGAGTCCAAAACAGTATAGACTGGAAGTATGCGACTATTTCTTAAATGAAGATCTTTCATTTCTTACTCAACATATATACATGGACATACCTGACAAAGACTGCAAAGCCACAATACATTGTAATAAATAGTATGGTAGTTGTAGGCCAGTATTCGTCTTCATAAATGCAAGTGAGCTACAAAGTGAGTAAAACAGAAGGGAGAATCAAAATACACACACAGTAACCTTCAAAATCACACTCCATGGACACGATGTCAAATGACATTTTATTTTACACTCTTGAAGTTGTTGACAGTTACGGATAGGGACGTAGGTTGGGGGTCGACCCCTATAAAATTCATTTTTTTGTGATAGGACCACAAATTCATCTGAAGCCCTGTCAAATTTGCAAAGTACAGAGCTTTTATTTATTTCTTCTCATGTTGTTTTTGGACATCAATCACCAAATATGTCTTGGAACGGAGTGCAGGCGTTACGGCCAAGTGATCAACACTGCATGTATCCACGCTGAAGAGTTTCCTGTAGTAGATTTGGCAAACAATGATCTGAGTTTCGCTTCGCCTCACGCCCTTTCTCCTCTTCTCACCCTCCTTGTTTTACGGTAAGCATGTAACTACACTAGCGACACCACCAGGGTGTCAGTTATTCTCGTCAACCTATAGTATAACTTTTGGAGTGTGGCAGTGTGCTTTTGAAGGTTACCCTGGTGTGTCGTCCTGGTGCTTACTGTGATTCTCCCTTCTGTTTTACTCACTTGGAGGAAAACCCTCACTTACATTTGTGAAGACAAATAAATACTTGCCCTTTTATTCTCTTCAAAAAATCATTTTTGCTGATTTTTATTTAACGCGATTTTTTATATATATATATATTTTTTTTAATTTAAATAGCTTGCGGCACTGAAAAAGCTACTAAGTTTGTTTTTCCTTTCCAAATACCTTAACCAGTAAACACTAAAGTAAAATTCACAAATATGTGGTCCTCGGTACGGAAGATAGCCATGGAGAATAGGCAATTACAACAACTTGTAATAATTTTGAGAAGGACGATATGGCGTTACTGACTTATTGACGAAGAGAAGTTAACATGTAGGAAACTTCTACGTCACTTTCGTCGATAAATAATTATGTATTTTCACATGGGTATACCTAGGTACACTGTAATTAAGTTCGAAAAAGAAACAATTTACAATGTTTCTACGGATCAGCTTTCAATCTAAAATGACGTACATCTTCCTTTCTTCCTAAGCAATTGCTATTTTTATAGTCGCAATTGGCTCTTTCCTCCATTCTACATCATCCTAACGAAATACTGTAGGATCATGATGAACGGTAGTTCTTCGAGTGACGCTGACAAACGAGTATGTTAGCGGCACTCACATACAGCTAATTTTGGATCTAGCGAACTATATAGCCCGATTTTGATGCTTGAGCTTACTTTGAAGCTCTTTGCCATACTAAGAGAGAGAAAAAATCTGGGTCGGTAGGACCTCGCTGGAACCCCTAGGACGGTTCGGAAAAAAAAATAACATTTCTAATTATAGCACTGACTCCAGACAATATAAGCGACCGAAACTTGCGGAATCGTAATCTACGCTTAAATAGCTTTCAAATGGTGCATCACATGTCAAAATCGGTGAAGGGGTTCAAAGTTATGACTTTTTTTTGCCGGATCATAGAATTTTCACAAATGATCGTAAAGTGTGTGTCATTTTGCTATAGGCCCAAATGGTTGGTACCAGGGGCTTTTGGGGGTCAATTGTGGGGCCTCGTTGGGGTAAAAACTGCTTATATTTTTAATAAGAGTTAATGTTTTCGAGATACGGAGCCATGGTCCAAAATCGACCTTTGTATTAAGACTATGCACTTTTTTAAATAGGCATCCTTACAAAATAAGTGATATCAGTAAAAAAAAAAAAAACTTCGGGGCAAAGGGAAGGGTGACGCAAGAATTCTACTCACAAAAGAAGTGATATCCATTTTGTGTCACTATGGCGGAAAGGATACTAAGTCTCTTCAATTTTATTATAAAGGAAACACTTCCGCCATAGTGACATAGTCACTCACAAAATGGATATCACTTCTTTTGTGAGTAGAATTCTTGCGTCACTCTTCCCTTTACCCCGAAGGGTTTTTTATACTGATTTAAGTTTACTAAAATAAATTCCCCCAAAACTGTACTATCAATTTGGAAATACGTATGACAATATTCCATAAAGTAGGAGAGCTATTTTGGAGCCGCGGTCGCTCAGTGGTAGATCGCTCAGTAATAGATCGCTCACCTCGGGTCCCCGATTTGATCCCGGATCGTGGCATGAGCACTTTGTGGTGAAGAAAAACCATGTGCGCCGATTGTCTCATGGTTCTGTCGTGTTTTTTTCCCCCCACTTTCTTCATTCCGCCAATTCTCCCATCATTGTCCATTAGATCTGATCCAAAGTTGCCTAAAGGCCTTAGATAAAATTTAATTCAACTATATAATGCAGTCAAATCAATAGTGGATACGCAGCTTTACATTTTCATCCTTCCATTGAGTACAAATTGCTTTCAAGCAATTTATGAAGCAATCAAATAATTTGATACAAACACAAAGTAGATAATGTTACAAAATAACAATTTTTGTTAACATAAAACTGGATTTTCTGTCTTCTGTGTGTTTGTTTTTCATATGTATTACCAAAATAAACATACAGTTTTTGTAATACAAATTGTAAACTTATAATGTGAATTAGGTTCCTACGTTCTCTTCTAAAATTTAGTGTGTAGTATGAAATGAACCAATCAAATAGTTTGTTAAAATTCTATGTCGATCACTTTGGTTTTGGTTTACATTATATGAGCCTATCATCACAGAGACTGAAGGTAAATTTCAATCTCCCATAAATCACTTTGATTTAAATCAATCAGCCTTGCCTATAACTGCCAAACTATTTGTTACACGCTAGTATGGCTTTGCGGTCTTTTTTAGCACTGTCAGGTATGTTAATGTAGATATTTTGAGTAATAAATGCCTGTTCAAACCGAAACTATGGGAGCCATTGCAGCCAAAGTATGTATATAATAAACTAAGATTGCAGGGGCTGTCTCCCCCCTCCGCCAAACTTTAACTCCCTCTAGCCAACAAACGCGGCCTTATACGGTCGAATTACTTTGCAGTCATTATCAGCATCGTGGTACGAATATATATACGAAGTCTTATCAAAAAATTCCTGTTCGAACTGAAATACGAGGGCAAGTCAAGAAAGACTTGGACTGATTTTTTTCCCGGCAGTTCTGTTAACGCTGGAGCTTCATAGTTTGGCATACAAGTAGGGTGGGTCTTGCTGTGCATATATATAAAATGTTGTTAAGGAATCATTGCATGTTTGGTAACCACGACTTTTTATTGCAGGTGATGTACTGCGCCGCCTCTAGAAGTCGCCTGTAGAAGAAATGGAGTCATTACGAGAAGAACAATTTGCAGCTATACGGTTCTGCTATCGCCTGGGGAAAAGTGCAACAGAAACTCTAGGAATGTTGACAGCAGCCTACAAAGATGACGCTCTGCCACGAAGTACCGTGTTCTGGTGGTTCAAAGAGTTTAAAGATGGCCGAATGACAATCACGAAAGCTGGTGGACCAGGTGTATCAGCGTCAGCTGTTACTGAGGTGAACATTAACACGGCAGCAGTCATTGTTAGAGAAGATCGCCGCATCAGTATCGACGATCTGGCAGCCGCACTACGCATATCTCATGGCAGTGCCTTCAAAATTTTGCATGACCACCTCCACATGAGCCGAGTGTGTGCGCGATGGATTCCGCGACTCCTGACACCAGAGCAGAAGGCCGTTCGAGTGGAGACTTGCAGGGAGCTGTTGCAAAGGTTTGAGGATGGTAGAGACACCTATGTGGAGTCAATTGTCACCGGCGATGAGTCATGGCTTCATCATTTCGATCCTGAGGGCAAGCAAGCCAGTACGCAGTGGAAGACACCAGGTTCGCCCACACCAAAAAAGGCAAAGGTTGTGAAGTCGGCAGGCAAGGTGATGGTGATCACGTTCTTTGATCATCTTGGTATGGTGTATCAGCATGCTGTTCCCTCCGGCACTACTGTAACTGCACCATATTACGTGTCAGTCATTCAGACCTTACGGCAGCACATTGCGAAGAAACGACCAAACCTTCGCAATGGCGGCTGGAGACTCCACCATGACAACGCGAGACCACACGTGGCACATGCTGTCCTCGAATACCTACATCAGCACAATATCAACTGTGTGCCACACCCACCGTATAGCCCAGATCTCGCACCGTGCGACTTTTTTCTATTCCCTGCCCTAAAATCCAGACTGCGTGGACGCCGCTTCTCCGATAATTCCAAGATTCTGAAGGCATCGGAGGCGGTTTTGAAGGACCTCTCAAAGAATGGCCTGCGACACGTGTTTGAGGACTGGAAGACTCGAATGAAAAAGTGCATTCAAGTGGGCGGGGACTACTTTGAAAAGGATCATGTGCCTGTTGCTGAGTAATAATAAATTGCCTAGAAAAAAAAATCAGTCCAAGTCTTTCTTGACTTGCCCTCGTACTTACCTTGTCAGTACCGACTAACTGAGGTAATTTAAGAATCTTAACTACTGACAACAAATGTCATGAAAACGAAGGTTATATTTTAGTTATAAATGTCGGACTCAAATTGAAATAGAAAACCATATCCTGATTTATACCAAAGATAGCTCAACAATAAAATATAAACACATAAATTTACTTTTACTTGTAATTAGGCCTACTATTTGCATGATTAATAATTTACCATTTAATGCGTCTACTGTCTATTGGATACCTAATACGTCAGTGTAATTATGGTTAAATATAAAATAAGTGATATACAAAAGATTAATATTCATCATTATAGTAAATACAATGTAGTTGTCAGTGTGAAACAAAAATAATTAGAGATTGGGGGTGGGGGGACAGGGAGAGTAAGTAGATATTTTCGGTTCAAAATAAGTAGAAATGTAAACCACCCTTACTGCAGATTCAGAAACTTTTTTTTTCTTCAAGTGACGAGCTGTACAAACGAGTAATGGGTACTGAACTCACTCGTTAGTACAGCGCTAGTTATTTTTTTAAAAAAAAAAAACGTTTCTATACACGGCTGCCAGTGTTCGGTTTGAACTTGTAACCAGACACCGGACAACTGCTCTAAAAAAAACGGCTTGTCCGGTTCAAAACAGGACGGCTGGCAACCTTACCCGGACATTCTGAAATTCGTAGAAGGTATATGCGATGATATCTTAGGAATATTGGTACATCTCTACTGCAATACTCGTAATATCCCTAGAAAAACCCTGTGCTGTATGAGTAAAGTAAAACTGATTTTTGAATTCAGCAATATATCCTGGAAATATACGTAATTGGTGATTCGATAACAATCACTGGGGCTTTCCAATTCAATATTGTCTATGTGTGGCTCCATGCTACAATATCTGGATTCATTCTTGCAAGTTACTGACCCTTTCACAGCTACTTCAAATACCCTAGTACCCCACTGCTGCTGCTTCTAACAATTTCAATTTTCTTTCACTATAATCATTAGAGCAACCATAAAAAGCATTAAAAGCAAATCAGAATTTTACAATGGTTGCTACCTTATCTTTGATTGAGACAGTTATACGTACACCTTAACAATTATGTAATTTTAAAACTGCTGTAAATAATCCAGTTATTTGTAAATTAAGCGCAGGATTGTCAGGTTGTACGATTATTTGAATCCAATGTCAGGTCCTCAAAACGAACAACAATTTTGAAATATGACATATTTTTTTTTATTATTATTATTTTAAAGTATATTTTATAAAAACTCATTTACGAAAGATGGAAAATTTGTATGTTATTCTTTTCCTCTACTTGTCCACTTAGGTTCGATTAGTCCTTCTCCACATCGTGGTTCTGCAAAAAAATTCAAAACGAAAGTTAGGGAGCCAAGTTTACTGTTGTGACAAGGTAGGAGTGGAAGATGTATCAGTACAGTGGACTTGATTGATGTGCAGTAGAATATAATGAAAATATAATGAAGCACAATGTAGGAAAATGAAATGAAAAGTGTAATTTGCAGCTGTATAAAGCAATTCTCGTTGCACTAATAATCATATACAGCGTGTTTTAATATTACACCAACAAACTTCGGAATGTGTTTCCTCACATAAAAACAAGACGAAAGTTCGTCTGACAAATTTTCGAACTGTGCGTAGTTATGGAGCTACAGGCTGCCTAAAGTGTGGGAAAATGAAGTGTACAGATGCATATTTTGTAACACCACGAACGGTAGAGCTGATGCGGCACGGTGTATTCAGAGATTTTAAACCTACTCTATTTGAAAAGCCACATTCTAAAATAGTGCGTTGGTGCGCAAGCGATTCTTCACAAGTAGGCGATTCCCAGATTTTTTTCTGAAGAAGAGGTAAGTCCAAAGGAACATGAATTGTAAACGACTTTCTGTATGAGTTAAGATGACATACGTCATCACCGGCATCCAACCGGGCAATTATATTCATTTTCTTTGATAGCAAATAAACAAAACATTCGAAGAATGTGTGCAATTCATACTCCTGATTGTTCCGCAACCACGCACTTCTTTTGAAAATAGTTCGGCATGTGGAATCTGCTTGAGATATCGACTTGGCGCAAACGAAATATTGTTTCCCGGTGTTCACGTTTATTTCGTTTGTTTTTTTGTTTTTTTAATTTGGAAATCCCCTACTTCCTTTGGGGAATCCGTTGCGCGCTTATGAAATATGCTTTTTCTTTCTGATATGGCTGGTTTATAGTCTTTGACGGTACCATGCCGCATCAGCTCTACTGTTCGTAGTGTTAGCATTTTCCCAAACTTTCGAAAATCTGTCACAGAAACTTTTGCGTTGTTTTGATGTGAGAAATCACCTTCCGAAGTTTATCGGTGTAATTTTAAAACACGTTGTATATGATTATTAGGGCAACGAGAATTGTTTTATACAGATGCAAATTATACTCTTAATTTTCCTACATTGTGCTTTATTATACTTTAGTATTTATAGGTAACTTCTGCCTCAGGTAAAATGAATCATGATGGGAAGACACGGGAGAACCCCGAGAAACCCCACGCACACCGTGTTCGGGCACCATGGTACGAGCCAGGATCAAACCGAATACCTCACGCACCAGAGGTGAGCGCTCAACCACTGAGCCACCGCAGCTACAAAACACGCTATATATAAACCAACAGTAGTTACAATCGTATTTTGTCATGTCACTTTCTTACTATGTTTCTAGAGTTCCTATGTTCCGCGTACTCATGATTAAAAAAATTCAAATTAAAAAATGTTTGATTAAAAAATCACTGAAATGGTTATGTTCCGTGCATAACTTAATTGTTAGGTTCCGAGACTTAAGTTGCACAGCATAAAAATGAATGTCAAATAAACGAATGGATGTGTGCTCTGATTTTGTAAAAGCCTTTGTATTTTGGGCCATTTTTAGTAACTAATGGTTAATGACTTCGCCCTGTCTCGATTCCACTAATCTTATATCTCTAAAATCCACAAAAATCCATGGTGCAGCCGAGATTCGAACCCAGAACCTTGGAGACGCTGATTTGACACCTGAGACCATACAGCTGCGCTGATTTTACGATCGAGGAGAAAACCAACAACAGAAGTCATTGGGTTCATTCGATCATGTTTGCAAGCCGGAGGTGAATTTTTGAGCAAATTTATAAACTCGTTGAATCTCTTGAATTCTTTTATGGGCTCTTAGCATTTTTATCTTGGGCCGGGCTAGGGCAGGTAGATAATGGGAAAGTTATCAGCTAGGATCTTACCTGAGGTACCAGCCCCAGCATTCGCCTGGTGAAATAGAGGAAGAAAATGTAAAATATGTTAGAATGGTCGGCCGTGTAGTTCGAACCCATTATCGATCCGAAGTTCGCGCCATTTCTGCCTGGATCACAGAGGCTGGGTCTTTGCGTCTTTGAGAGAAGATAAAGAAGAAGTACTTCACTTATTTCAGGCCAAGCATGAATAGACAGATTTTGTTACTTGTTATTCGTTATAGCATAACGTACGAAAATACTACTTTTCGCTACCACTGGCTGTAACATTAAAACACTAGGATATTCCTGATAAGATAAAAAATAATCGTATGGGCGGTCACAGCACTATAGGATATTCCTGACTTAGGACAAATATTTACTTCACGAAATACTTTTGGGAGAATTTTGCAATGATAAAACGTAACTCTTAAGCTGTAACCGAAAATACAATTATTGAAATGGCTTATTATGTTCAAGAATTGCTGTGTTTGAACACAAAATACAGATTTCTTATTTCAATGTAACACTTCCATATTTCTGCATTCTGTCTGTTCTATTTTTTACCCCAAATACAAACAATTCAACATTGAAAAATTACGTATTTTTGTTGCAGAACACACTACTTGAATAAATTACTTCTTCCTGTGTATTTGTAAATACTTCTTTCTGAGGATACAAGTCTCAGCCACCGAAATGGTCGATTCAATTGCTAGCGCGCGCTAAGAAGTTAAACGCATGTGTTGAATTTCTGCAAGTGATAGTTTCATAGCCTCCGAAAAAGAGTATGTTTCAATTCAATCTCTTTATCACGGTGGTTTCAAAACTGTCAGTGTGCTCTGTCATATAGAAGTATGTGTTTAATTTTCGCAATTAAAAAGTCACCCAGGGAAAATTACTAGTGGGAGGTAGGTCTTACTTACAGTATGCATTATTGATTTGTAAAATGATATTCTTTTTTAAGTCATCTGTATGACCCCGTATGGGGAAAGGAATAAAAGTGCTGTTAAAAATGTTAGGTGCTGCACTACAAAATGTATAGGCAATCAATAATTTAAAAAGTACGTACCCAATAGTTAGAATTTAGAAATAGCTAAACTTAAATATTACGTATACAAATTTTCTATTTTGTCGTATAAAGGGGATCCGCTTACATAATAGAAATTATTGCATGTATCTCATTATTAGTATTTCATATTTGCTTATTAAACATCTTTAATTATTTAAAATTGAGATGTTTTTCTCCCTGTTTCAGAATATCATTTCTAATCTAAATCTCAAACTGAAAAAGTAATAAAGTATGCTAATATATTAATATCTTGTGAGACTGGAAAGTCTGCGTACCAATTTCAAATGAGACAAGGGAAACTTAAAAAATAATAATAATAATAATTAAAGAAATAAACATAAGAAGAATAAGAATCGGTTCTTCCGAGTTCCGAGAAGAAATCGAGGCCAAGAGTGCCTTAAAACCAAGACAAAAACAAGACTGTTGTCACTTCCGTCTCTTTACCCTCTCGTGTTCATAAAATTACACTTAAAAATATATATAAATCCTTCCATATCTGTATAATCACGCAATACTTTTGGTAGGTATTTTTTATCACCCTGTAATACAACAGAGTAAATACCTTGAAACGAAAATAGTTTGGGAACCATTTACAATAAATAAAAATTACAACAAATAACTTTAAAGCAATCATCTAAAAACCTACGAATTCCATGACTGAAGTACACAGAATGTCGAGTCCATTTATATTTGTTCCGGTACACTCTGTACTGGTAAGGAATATTTTTAAAAAATAAAATAAAAAATGTATGTATACAAAAAATTCCTAGCCTCGTTTATTATTGGGTCATTCCATGTCAGATCAACATAGTCATTTACCATCTCAGATTTTTATGAATTTTGGTATATTAGTAGGGCCTGATGAGAAACACCCAAAATTTAATATTGTAGTTCTTTGTCATATATTTCTGAAGTTACAGCATCTCAAACTTTTTTTTTTTTTTTTTTTTTTTTTTTTTTTTTTTTTTTGTGCTCTTTTTTTTTTAAAAATATTTTTTACCTTTTTTTCTCCCTAAAAAAAACACCTAGAATTTTGGTCCCTCTACAAGTATTTGAAGACC
>JAGDQP010012822.1:11538-49320 GCA_022664845.1 Lepisma saccharinum
TTTTTTTTTTTTTTTTTTTTTTTTTTTTTTGAAATTTTAGGTCACATTGATTATTAAAAATGATTCTTAACTTTTGTCCTAATTAAGAAAAACATGTGAATTTTGCGTCTCTCTAAAGGTCTTGGAAGACCTATCATTTGATATGTACCACTTGTCCCTCCCTACCTATGAAATTGAAAGTTTGACGTTGAACTTTGATCCTTTTACCTTCAATAGCAAAAATGACGTTACCTCCGATTTTTGTGAAACTTTCGGAAAACAATTGTCTTTTAGTCGGGAAAACACATGGGAAGTTCCATAATGCTCCATGGGAAGTTTTAAAATGTTATTTACGGCTGTTAAGCATTTTTGGCAAAGGCCGAGATGTTATGTTTCTACTTATCTCCACATCTCCCCCGTGTAGTTGGATCAAACAATATTGTGAATAGTGTCATTGTATAGATTAAGAGATAAGTGTTAGGAAAAACGATGGTCGCAATTTGGGTGGTTCGTCTAGAGCCATGGTGAGGGGCAAATCCAATATGGCCGCTAGAACATGCGATTTCTAGTATACAAGTGACCATATCGTTGGAATTTTTACACGGCGTTATGGCGTTGGTCTTGCAAAATTGTTATCCAAAGATAGTAGCCACTTGGGTAGTCCACTTGAGTAACAATCCAACATGACTGCCGGAATACGCCATTTCTAGTATACAGACAGCCAACCTCTCGATAATCTTTGAAACTATTGCACCAAGAGATATGATTTTGGTGTTAAATTGTAGTGCTTTACGATTAAAATCATCAGTAATTGACGGATGCCATCTGGGAAGTTTGTCGTGAGCTATGGAGAAGGAAGACTTTAATATGGCCGCCGGAACATGAAACTGTAGCTTTTTGCGTTAATCACTGAATAACATATAGTTTAGTTTAATCGAAATATTATTCTGCTTCCCAAGAAATAGGATAATGTCACCCTTCGCAACATTATCACAAATTAAACAAAAAGAACTGATACTTCTGTTTCTCTTGAGACTTAATGGTGTGCTGGCAATCTTTGTCAGAATTCATTCTAATTGACAAGTGAATACAGCTCTTCAAAGTTCCTTGCAACTATGAAATTACGAGACAACAGGAATTTTACATTGAACATAAAAGCATTTCGTAACTCTTACAACAAGATTTACAATAATATTAAAAACTTAAGTCAATAAAAATGTATCCTCCCAAACTCTACAATTTGACGCAATTAAAATGTGTCTTGACTTAAAATCTTCAATTTGACGCCAGTACAGATCCCCAGATCAAAGTACACTAAATATTTCCCATGATACGGTTGCTTCAATGTTAGAAATTGCATATTCCAGCGGCCACGTTGATTTTTTTTCTCCATAGCTCAAGAAGATGGACTACTCAGATGCCCACCACCCCATGCTCATTATTTTAATAATGAAAGCCTACAAACTGACAAAATCAAAGCTCGAGGTGTAATGTTTCCGAAAATGTTGCTTCTACGCTAGAAATTACTTTTTTCGGCCGCCATGTTGGATTTTTCCTCATCTAAAACTCAAGGCGGAATACCCAGATGGCAACCATCACTTGTTGATTATTTTTATCGTAAAATACTTTGACACCAAAATCACTGCTCTAGCCAGTGGTTTTCAAGCGGTCTGCCGCGCATGTGCTGCGAAAATTTTGAGACTGTGATTTGCTGGTAAAATTAATTCAAATAATGTCACTTAATATTTATTTTACAGAGAAATTATTGGTCTCTTTACTCCTTACAATTAGTGACAAAGTCTCCCGATTTGTTGCCAACTCGTACGTTAGTGTGCCGCGGGAATGCACTACAAAGGATAGTGTGCCGCGAACAAAAAGGTACAATAATTACAAAGATATAGTTGCTGAATGTCAGAAATTGCATGTTTCGGCGACCATATTGAATTCTTCCTTCCCTCCACATAGCCCAAGATGGACTTACTCAGATGACCACCATACTCGCTGATAATTCTTTTTGTAAAACACTCAATTTAAATGCGCCAAAACCATAGTTCTAGATGCAATCGTTCCGAAGATTATCCAAAGAGAGACTGCGTATATACTAGACACGGCTTATTCCGGCAGTCATGTTGAATTTTCCCTTCCTGTATCCCAAAATGGACTATCCAAGTGGCTGCCATCATTTGATAATTTTGCTGATGAAACCTTACAATCAGACATCAAAGCCATAACTCGACGTAAAAATTTTCGATATGATCACTTGTATGCTAGAAATTTCATGTTCCAGCAGCCATATCGGATTTTCCCCTACCATGGCCCCAGATAGACTACCAAAAGTGTGGCCATCACTTTTCCTAACACTTGCGTCTTATTTTATACAATGACACTATTCACAATATTGCTTCATCAAAATTACAGGGGGACAAGCAGAAACAGTACACTCAGACATGTGCCAAAAATGCTTAACAGCCGTAAATAACATTTTAAAAATATTCATCTTCCCAAGATGTCCCATTATGGAATTTTCACGAATAAAAGACAGTTATTTTCCGAAAATTTTACAAAAGTGTGAGGTGACGTTATTTTTTGCTATTCAAGGTCAAATTTTCAATTTCATAGGGAGGGGTAAATGTTTCATATCAAATGAAAGATTTGTCCAAGACCTTCACAATGACGCAAGAATCACATCTTTACCTTAATTAGGACGAAAGCTATAACCATTTTAATAATCAACATGACTCAAAATTTCCGGGGAAATTCAAAGTTTAAAATGCTCTAAAGTCTCTAGAAATATATGACACAGGACAACAATATTTTGGGGTGTTTCTCATCAGGTCCTACCAACATACAAAAATTCATAAACATCTGAGATGGTGAGGTTAATTTTTCCCGTTAACTGTGTTGAACTGACATGGACTAACCCTACGGTACTGTACTACATACGGAAAAACAGGAATGAGAATAATATTACTATCGAATAATATAGGGTGGTAAGGTTACGGACCGACAAACTTCGGGAGGTGATAGTACAGTGGAAAATAAAGAAAAAAAGCCCAGGCAACGGGGGGGGGGGGGATTCCGAGGCGTTACGGAGCTACAGCCTGCCGAAATTGTGGGAAAATGAACTTCAGAGTGGATTATTGCGAAGACGAAAAATCGGAGAGTAGGCGGTTGAGAGTAAATTAGAGGAAGTCACACCCCGGCTATCCAAAAATGCATATTGGAAAATGCTACAAGCAGGGCGCAAGGGATTCCCCAAGGAAGAAGGGGATTCCCAGAAAGTCTCCCAAGTAAAGATGGATCGAAAGGACCACAAATGGGATGAGTTGCCAACAGGTAACAATAATTCATTGCCGGTACATCGATATCTCAACGAGAATTAAAGTTATGACTATTTTTTTTTTTAATTATGCGTGGTTGCATACCAGACAGGAGTGTTATTTAAAGACAGTCAACGAACGTTTGGCTTATTTATTAGCAATGAGAGAGACTAGCAGAATCCAGTCGGATGGTGGTGAGTACGCATGTGAACAGCTGCAGTATAGTAAAAAAGACGTCCTCGTTGGTCGAGTGGTCAGTGCTGTCAGGCGTCCGTGATGTCACAGCAGTCTTGCACTGAAGCCCGCCTGGAAAAAAAAAATCTGTTGTATGATTAAAGCGTAACAGCATGCAAAGGATGGACTGAGGGCACTAGTTAATGAAGAGGCACGTTCGGCTGGTCAGTAGAAAGTACGCAATGTAATACAGCAGCCAAAGAAGGATGACATGGAAGAGAGAAAACAAACACGCGTGTGTACTAGAAATCATGTGTAAACCTTTGCAAGGTAAAACGAAGCAAGTTTTCCATACGATATCACAAGCTTAAATAGTTCAATCTATCTATTCGACACAAGCAAACAAAATGCGTGCAAGAGAATGATGAATCCGAGCTGAGTCGGATCGTACGAACATGTACCTATTACAATGCAAAATGTACCTATAGTAGAATACTCGAAAAAGGGTATTTGTACATTCTAGCAACTCTGATTTGGAACTCGACTATGGGACATTGGATGTTTTGCGTGCTAGTTTGTACGAACGCTGTATTGTGTATTCTCCAGTGTATGAGTATTGACGTTCGTTAGCCTGTGTCACGTACCAGTGGTATTTTGGTCAAGAGAGCGGATTCGATTGCGATTGCGACTCTGTGCGTTGCACAAGTGTGAACGGAGAGGGTCAGATTATAGTTGAAAATGCAGATTTTGTCGTTAGGACGTTATCTGTATGTGATGGAGTGTCAATGCCAAATCATCGTCTCGTCCCCTAGCCCGTAATTAAAGACTGTGGTCGCTACCGTCCTCTCCCCTGATTATGCATTAGATTGATTCATGTATCGTAGTTTATGTACTAGAATTGCCTATACCCATCCACATTTCTGTGTAGGTCCTGAAATCCGCTCCAACATGAAGCAGACCAAATACTATTCACTCCTGGGTTCTCGTGCTTGATTGAATTGTTATACGAATTATAAACGAGGTGGTGCGCATGTAAGGACGAGACCTACAATATGTGGTCAAGTTGACTCCGAACAACTGCCTTCAAGAGACCCGGACGGAAGTTGAACTCGTGACCGGGACACGAAGCACGCACACTAACCTCTCGGTCAGTCCAAGTCATTGTGATCGTTAATACATTCCAACACCCTTAACTTCTTTTTGTATGATATTGCCAAGTGTTTCTTCCAACAACATACTGAGCTACACATTGCTACATACACTCACTACATTCTCCCATTGCGGCGGATGGCAATGGCCACAACTCCAGCTATTAAGTTACTCCTGGACGTTTACGACGCAGCTAGAATTCGTCATGCCCGTTAACGTATTTTTTGCTTATGTATAATAAGATTGAACTATTTAAGCTTGTGACATCGTATGAGAAACTTGCTACTTTTTGACTTGCATCAGTTGACAGCTGATGTCTCGTACACACGCGTGTTTGTTTTCTCTCTTCCATGTCATCCTTCTTTGGCTGCTGTTATACATTGCGTTCTTTCTACTAACCAGCCGAACGTGCCTCTTCATTAACTAATATCCTCCGACCATCCTTTGCATGCTGTTACGCTTTAATCATACAACTGATTCTTTTTCCAGGCGGGCTTCAATGCAAGACTTCTGTGACATCACGGACGCCTGATAGCACTGACCACTCGACCAACGAGGACGTCATTTTTACTACACTGCAGCTGTTCACATGCGTACTCACCACCATCCGACTGGATTCTCCTTGTCTCTCTCATTGCTAATAAATAAGCCAAACGTTCGTTGACTGTCTTTAATTAACACCCCTGTCTGATATGCAACCATGCATTATTTTATAAAAATGGTCATAACTTTAATTCTCGTTGAGATATCGATGTACCGGCAATGAATAATTGTTACCTGTTGGCAACTCATCCCATTAGTGGTCCTTTCGATCCATCTTTACTTGGGAGACTTTCTGGGAATCCCCTTCTTCCTTTGGGGAATCCCTTGCGCCCTGCTTGTAGCATTTTCCAATATGCATTTTTTGTGACTTCCTCTAATTTACTCTCAACCGCCTACCCTCCGATTTTTCGTCTTCGCAATAATCCGCTCTGAAGTTCATTTTCCCACAATTTCGGCAGGCTGTAGCTCCGTAACGCCTCGGAAATCCCCCCCGTTGCCTCGGCTTTTCTTTTCTTTTTCACTGAACTATCACTTCCCGAAGTTTGTCGGTCCGTAACCTTACCACCCTGATTTGGAGCTTCAAAACAAGTTTGCCACGTACTGGGGTGTACGTCCTAACAACACGACAGTGATGCAAGAAATCTGTGAACCGGTGAGCCCAAGTCCTGAAGAAGATAGTCCTATACCTTACATATTATCAACCAATGAAGAAATTAATCAGTCTGCTTCCTGCAGTAGTGTCGTAGCCAAAAGGGGTGCAGGTCCCCCCCCCCCTTACAACTCGGGCTATTTTTTTTTTTATTTGCCATTAACATGTACAGAATTTTTATGTTTTCTGTTGATTATTAATAGAGTATACGTAACTTTCACTCTTACCTTCCTAATTTATCAACTTCAAAAATAATTATTTTTTTCTCTACAGTGAGCTGTAGGTAGTGCGATTTTATTATTTATTTATTTTATGTCCCGAAATGGAAGTAGTAATGGCTGGTATTCAATTCTAGTGGTAGGCTCCTTCACAGCTATATTGTGTGCTGGGATGTCGGAACAAGGGGCCTTTGCCCACTAACCATTTTCAAGCAAAGCAATCTCATATATTAAATATGTAAATAACAAAGCAAATACGGATATGGTCAAAGCAGAATTCGAATTGTGGCAAAATGTGCCTGCAAATGAGTGTCCTCGTACAATTGTTGATGGCTTGATTCATTGCTCAGAAGAACTGTACCCGAATATCTACAAGCTGTTGCAGATTCTTGTGACTATACCTATAACAACATGTACACCTGAACGTTGCTTCTCAAGTTTGAGGATAATTAAATCATATCTCCGCTCGTCTATGACAGAGGACAGATTAAATGGTCTTAAATAACTGTCAGTGAACAGTGACATTGAAAACAACGTAGGATGTGTTCTCAGTCTTCTCGCCAGAGACAAACATACAGATTTTGCTGTGAAGAGTAACTTCTAGACCCCTTGCTGTCTGAATGAAGAATAGAAGTTTCATTTTAGAACATTCATCTTACTCCCATTTTGAATATGGAACAATTTGAATTTCTAAGGTCCCCAAATTATTTATTGTGTCAAACCCGTTGACACTAGGTATCAATTGTCATTTTCACGTAGACCCTGACCTCCGTTTACTCCCCCTAGGGGACAGGGAGTGGAACTTTTATAGCTAAAAATGTTAGCCCCTTAAAATAATGAAGGACGTGTTTTTGCGTGTTCTTTTTTTTATTCCCAGTGGTTTTGAAGATACACAGGGTGGCAACGGACTTATGGACACGAAATGTGACCGCCGCCATTTTGGATGGGGTCAACATAGCGACTTGAAACTTTCGGCAAAATATTTCTTTTGTCGAGACCTTTCAAGCGATATATTACTCGACCCCCTTTGCTATTTGAAATTCAAGTTGACCCCCTGTACCCCAATTTGGGGGTTCTGGGGTGAAACTTCTATAGCTCAAAATTCAAGCCCCTCAAAATAATGAAGGACGTGTTTTTGCGTTTGCTCACATTCGCAGCCGTTTCGAAGATACACAGGGTGGCAACGGACTTTATGGACACCCTTATTACAATGTTGATAAATTCATTATTTTGAAAAAGTCTTATAATATATAGGAAATGTGTTCAAAAGTATCGGTATTGGCAGTATCGGCCTCTTCAGTATCGAGTATCGGTGGAAAAGTGGTATCGGTACATCCCTAATGGCAACACTGCCTTCTAAACAAGGAGTTCCGAGTTCGATTCCTAGTGGAGGCATAGCTGATTCGGAACGGAATGATAAAATGATCGAATGTCATTGATATCCGCTGGAACGACACCATCTTGGTCAGGGATATGCCTTTGGCAACACTGACTTCTAAAAACCGGGTTCCGGATTCGATTCCCGATGGGGGACTCAGAACTGAATGATCTTAGAAGATCGTTGGTATTCAAAGGATAAGCATGTGTGGTTTGCCTTGCCTGGTAATATACATTTGGCAACATTGTCTTGTAGACATATTTAATTTCCGACGAGGGATCTGATGTGTGAATTTGGCCTTAGCTTGTGATTTTATTTGGTCCACCTTGCCCAGAGATCTACGAGTCTGAACCTACCTGCTAGCAGAACGCCAAATTATTATTATTATTATTAGCAAATAGAACGAAAGGGAAGAATGTATTCGCACTTGTTCCAATGACTCCAAACATTGAAAAGACGTATACCAGATGAGACTGTCAGCCATATGCTTAACTTTGTATGTCTACAATTCGGACTTGTGCTTTATTTTTGAAGTAAGTGCACTTGGGATTTTTCATTTAGAGAAACAAACGGCCCTGAGATTTAACTACTTTCTGCCCTGCAAGCATTTTCCCTAATCTAAGGTACACAGAGATATTTGAAGCTTGAATTTGTGGTCAAAATATACAATGGTATGTAAAAAATATGTGAATTCTAAGCGACAAGTTCCCACTTTGTCTTTTAGTCTCCAACTAGCTAGAAAGCAAAGAACACAGAGAAACTTACTTCAGATGTAGATATAATGATATCAATACGTGCGACAATATGCAATCTGCCTGTATAAAACAACAAGTTCAGCCATCCAAGCAGAAACGGAGTGTAAATCTTATTTATTAAAGAGTGTTATAAAAAAACAACTTGCAATACTGTGTCAATGTAAGTTGGTATACAGAAAAGTGGACTGAAGTTTGACTTATTTTTCCATTCGTATTTTCCTGTCTTCTTAGTGGAGCTTTTGAAGTCTTCAATTAGATCGGTGCTTACCAGTCTCTGATAATTGTGAAACAGAATAAGTCCTTTTATTTACTTTCTAAACATTCAGGCGAATACAGCACCTAAAGAGAAACTGATTTCAAATTGGAAGGCACCGTTCTTATGGTAGTCACACACCTGGTTTATAGTGGTGGCGAGAAATCGACTTGAAATAGATATTATTTGTTATGTCGAAACATGTTCATAGCCTTTACATATGTAGATATTGTGCTATATACATTCACTTTATAGGCTATGACAGGCTAGTACGCAACTACGAAACCAGTGACGAGAAATTGACTTCAAAATGGGATTATTTTCTGCGTGGAGACATGTACTACCTTTTCACACGAGAGCTTTGTACTACATACAATCATTTTATAGCGCAGGCTAGTGCCTGAATACAAAACCGGTAGATAGAAACTGACTTCAGATTAGATATATTAAATATCATATATACGACTATTTGAAACCGTCATAATTTCGCATGGTTTATACGCGCTATATAGTTAACTTGTAGTGCAGGTTAATGCCTCAAAAGTAAATCTAGTACAGAGAAACTTACTTCAGATTAAATATTATTCTACCATTTGAAAATGTCACATCATGCTTTAATTTAGACTACTAATTCACTTGGATCCACGAACAATTTGTAAGACAATCCGAAAATTGTAATACTCTTTGATCTTTTAAAATCACAGCTGAGGTAATGCTATGCTCTAATAGAGAGTATCATCTGACCATCAGCCGGATTTGACTGTGGAGAGTGTAAGTTGATATCAGATTAGTAGGTTTAAGGCACGTTGTTGAGGCCAGGAAACCGGCTGGGTAGAAAATCAAGGATGAGTCGAAGTTTTGAAGATAGTTTGTTAGCATTCACCTCATGTGAATCTCAAGAGACACTTACTTTAGAGATTGAATTTTATAATCATGACGGCAATGAAAAAACTACGATAAGAGAAAATGCTTGAATTTTGGATTCTTTTCGTACTATAAACATATAACAGGTGACTAGTATTGGTGACGACTACTGGTTCAGAATGTAAATGAATAAAAGACAGGCTTGGGTCTACTACCCGATTAAATTATAAATGCGATTGATGTTTCAAGCTAAAGAGTGGTGGAGCTGTCATCCATCCAGGTCATCCATCCATCCAGGTTAAATAATTCGAATTTATAAAAATGAAACTGAAATGTTTCAGGAATCAAGTTCGTAATTTACACATTTTTCCTTTACGTAGTCAATAGATATCCGTAGGCCCATGTCTTAGATCTTTTCACGGGAATAGCATTCATTCTAATTGATCTCGCTCAATTAGTTTCTTTTAAAACGTTGATTTTTTTTTTTTTTTTGATTGATTGGACTTTTAGGAGTCTCTTATTGCATGTAATAAGTGTTATGCGTACAACTTTCTTCCGTACGGAACGTATGGACGGACCATACACCTTTTATAAGTTAATCTTGGTAGAAATCTGTGAATGGTTTCAAAAACAGCCAATTGTTCTGCTTTTTTTTTTTTTTTTTTTAAGAGGAGAAAAATCTACAGATAGTACATATAAAAGAGGATAATATCTCCTTTATTTGATGCTAAAAGAAAGACATGGTACAGATTAAACTGGCATAAGAGTTCCTCTAGATTATACAGTATATTACTTAACGAACCCGTGCTATTTTTACAACTAATTCGTATTTTGTCTTAATTCAAGATAAAGGATTATTATCCCACCTGATCATCAATTCAATGTCTCTGTCTTGTATTCACTATTAAGGACTAACAAGGTTCGTTGTAGTCTGTGTTATCAGAAATATGGCACAACCTGACGATAATATCATAGACATCAAATGAGTCCGGCAAAGCAGAACTAGATTATATGAAAGGTATCTACATAATTTTATAGTGAACGCCAGCCTCTAGCATCTTGAAAATACGATCATCTTGCAGCAGAGACGATTGTATAGCTTCTTAAAAACTGAATGCGGAATGGGATGGAATGTGATGCTTTGCTAAGATCTAGTTTATGCCAGAACCCGATTTTCTCTTTGTTTAAATACTTCTAGTACATAAATAGAGATGTATCTCTGACGTCTCCAAATCATACATCTCCTGATTCCTCAACGTCTTCAGCATTCCACCTCCGAGAAATTTCTTAAGCGTCAACAAAGCATCACGTTTCTTACTTGACTTGTTATGTACGTCGTCGGGGGAAGGAGACATAATAGGCGCTTCAGAACTGGAAATAATCTTACTAATGTCTACTAAGGAAGGATTCCAAGGATGAGTACCACACTTTATGAGTGTATGTCGTAAAATTTCTGAATTAGACTCAGTACTTCGGTTATGGGCTTTTTCCAATAACATCTTTCTTGGTAATATTTGCACATTTTTCACCCAACAGTCTGTTCAATACGCCATTCGTGAAGTTTTATTTCATGAATTCTTCCGTAGTTTAAATACACGTATGTCCATAGCTTGTGCATACATTTCGTAATATGGCTCGAGGATGATCAACAGAACTACTACAGGGCGATGTTAAGAAATACCTATCAATGAGAGAGGAATAGAATATATTACTTAAAATCTCATAAAACACTTCACTAGTGACTGCAGTTACGTCCGTGGCAAACGTTCACTCTTGAAACAGACCAACGGAGTACATAATGACATTATTTTCCTGCCATCAACACAGTCAGACATTCCTTTTCATCGATCTAATTTGTTGGTAAATCAATTTTCTTCCTTGTCTTCATCCTTAAATGTAAAGTCCTAATTTAGTTCCTTTGCATGAGTTAGACACTCTTTCTTATATCTTCTTTCGTAATGGGAAATCATGCTTTCCCAACCTGAACTATCCAATCAGCAAACATATTTCCTCTTCTGTTAGAGATGAATTTGCAATCATTTTCTTTTAGTACATGTCTTTCTTTTAGCATCAAATAAAGGAGATATTATCCTCTTTTATATGTACTATCTGTAGATTTTTCTCCTCTTACCAAAAAAAAAAATGCAGAACAATTGGCTGTTTTTGAAACCATTCACAGATTTCTACCAAGATTAACTTATAAAAGGTGTATGGTCCGCCCAAACTTTGCTCTCTGTTCCCCCAAAATTAGGTAGTCTTGGCGTCCATACGTTCCGTACGGAAGAAAGTTGTACGCATAACACTTATTACATGCAATAAGAGACTCCTAAAAGTCCAATCAATCAAAAAAAAAAAAAAAATCAACGTTTTAAAAGAAACTAATTGAGCGAGATCAATTAGAATGAATGCTATTAACGTGAAAAGATCTAAGACATGGGCCTACGGATATCTATTGACTACGTAAAGGAAAAATGTGTAAATTACGAACTTGATTCCTGAAACATTTCAGTTTCATTTTTATAAATTCGAATTATTTAACCTGGATGAATGAAAAATGTGACAGCTCCACCACTCTTTAGCTTGAAACATCAATCGCATTTATAATTTAATCGGGTAGTAGGCCCAAGCCTGTCTTTTATTCATTTACATTCTGAACCAGTAGTCGTCACCAATACTAGTCACCTGTTATAAGTTTATAGTAGGAAAAGAATGATTAAATTTAAAACGTGTGTGGTGACACAATTTTAAGCCAAAAGTATATTTTAGCCTTGTTTGGCGAGAACAATATTTCAGCATATACTTTTGTGTTCTCTTTTATGATGAAAGTGGACTTGGATTTTATCGTTAAGCTAATCACAGTCAATATTGAGATGCACTATCACGAATTTAAAGAATAATCGTAGGATTGGCTTATACCTTATGGGCAATTATATTGGTACTAAGAAATTATGATAAATATGCTGAAGACTGGAATATTAGGGTAAATTTTAATATGTGGACCTACAGTAACAATGTAAACAAAGTGCGACTGTGACATTCATTGAGGAACTGTACAAGTTGATAGTTGAGTTGGTTTAATTAGATTATGTTTCTAGCTATTGGAAAATCACTATTAATGTTGTCCATATGTATGTTGAAATACAGTTCGAACTTTCAGTAAAGTTTCATGCTTGCCTTTGATTCTCGGCCTTCTTATTGTGTTAAGACACAGTTATTGTAGACTTCAATATTCGGACGCATTGAAGAGTATAGTCATTTCATTTATTAGATATTGACATCACCCATGACATCTACTGGACAGAGTGAGGTTATCACCATGAAATTTTTACAGTATGATAAATTGAGCATCACATAAAATTTAATTCAGCACTTTCTGGAGCAAAAATTTAAAGTATCAATTTTTCACCGGTAATCGTCACCCGTGATGAGCATTGGTACAAAGTATATTTGACTTGCACCAGTAGTCATTCCCCAATGTAGGGAAAGTGGCAGTCAAGGCACGCAAACCTGATAATTTGATCGTTAAAGAGGTATTTTATGCACATGTAAACATCAGGTAGGGACTTTTACGGAACTTCAATGCTTATTTTTTAATGTCCACTTGCTTAACACTTTGTAGTAACAAAATCACGAAAATAGCAGGAAATATACGAACTTGCCGCCCAAACACGAGACATCTCTACTAAACGAAATGGTGCAATGAACATACAAATGGTACCAGTTACGTATCAGATTATGACTGCTAAATTGGTCTGTTTTTTTTACCAAACGATGAAATGATTTCATATTTTTACACGTTTAGTTAAAACATAACGACCACTGGGGCAGTGACGAGAACTGGTGCCTTTACCTTACCTCCAAGAATCGATTGTACTAATTAAAATAAATCCATACTATGTTTTAGTATGACACATGACATATTCGTGGAATTGGTCTAGAACAAAATTACATAATTTTTAATTTTGATTAAATAATTAATTAATTACATAATACAAAATTATATAACCTTCACATAATTCTTAATACTTGATTTCGTAGTTGGGTCATTCCATACCAAATCAGCCAATAAACAAACAATTTTAGACCCTGGATTTTTTTTAATGTGTGATATTTGTTAATTGAATATGATAAAAAATACAAAATTTCATGTTTTGTCACTTTTGATTTTTTAGGTTTTAAAAAATCGACTGATTTTTTTACGCGATTTTAAACCTTTAGAAGACCGAATCTCAAAAACTTTTTGTCCTAGACAGCTCAAACTTGCACCATTCGTTTCAGAATTTCAAGAACTATAATTTGATATATTACTTGACTTTATTAGACTAATCTTAAAATTTTTAAAACAAAACTTGTTTCTTTAAAAACTCAAAATCGAAATTTTTATTTTCTTTTGTTTAATGTGCTTCTTATTAGAATGTATGGGTCAAATTTCATTATGGTATTTCAATGGGATCATATTGAAAAAATGTTCTAACAGAAGTACACAGCCACTTATGCATAACGTGTAGTAAATATGGCATCTAAGGCTCAGGCCGGAATTTAAGGGGGAGATTCGGGAAGGTGTCGGCCGGGACCTATGCTGAAGGTACCATCTCAGCATTTGCCTAGTGTGACTGAGGAAATACCTGTCAGGATGGTCGGCCGCTGGCTTCGAACCCACGACCTCCCGAATGTTACTCTAACGCTATACCACTGAGCTACGACAGCTCGGTAATTAGGGACTATTTATGTTCATTTACGTGTATGTAACTCCCTTGTCGTTATTTCGAGACGTGAAAAATGTTGTACCTTTTTACTAAAACAGTTAAAATAAACAAAAGCAATTTACTCTGGTTGTTTTTCTCGTAGAACAGAAAAAAAAAAAGTTTTGAAAAGATCTTGATTGTACCCATTTTCTCCATCGAGAGTGGAAGGACATAATTATACTCACTGCCCACTGAAATGAAATGTAGAAATAGGAACACACACAGCCATTTTGCTTCAATATGTGGAGTAAAATGGGTATACTTTATTATTATTATTGTTTCTGAGCTAATTTAGTGATTTAGGTAAAGCTTGTAAACATATTCATATGCACAGCACATGGAATGTTTTAAGTCACACACTTGCTCTGTACTATAAAAATACTTACAACAATTAGCCACTTTTTCATTTTTCTCTACACATTTTACCCCATCCTACCCTATACATTAACCCAAAGTCTTTTGACACAGTTTTGAAGTTTCTGCAAACATTTCTTTAAGACTAATGATATCCAATATTGAAGTACGAAACAAACTTGAGTTTATGGAAGTTATTTTGTTTACCTGCACTCTAATTTCAATAATCGACGTAAAACGAAAAAGGCTGAAAACCTTGCTTGGATTTCGCCTTAGGCAAATTATTCTCAATGTGCCTGAGGAAGAGAGAAATACCCTAAAGTTGGATTTTGTTTCACAAGAAAGGGGGCAACACAAAAAGCGCGTCGAGAACTATAGAGGAATTAGTTTATTGTCAGTTGTATATACAAAACGTTCCGCAAACTGATTCTGAACTGATCTTCGATTTTAAGAGAAGGGAATAAGCCCGACTTCGTCATGGATTTACAGCAATGGACCATATACAAAATTTGAATGAGGTTATGGAAAGGGAACTTCCACTGTGTTTACAATTCATAGATTTTGAAAAAAAAATCGATCTAATTGACAGGTCCATACATTAAATTATTATTAAACATATTTTAGTGCGAAAGATGTCCTTAGACTACATCAAAAGGGCTAAAATTTAAAGTAGGAGAAAGAGATTCAATTTCTTCATAATTATTTTCTGCGGTCTTGGAAGGAGTGCTTCAAAATTTAAAAACTGGGATGAATTGGGAATGAAAATCAATATGAATACCTTGATCACCTACGATTCGCAGATGACATAGTCCTGTTTGCTTGAAGAACTACAAACCAGAATGGAAGAGCTGAGTAATGAGAGTTCGAAAATAGGACTTAAATAAATTTGAATAAAACAAAAATAATGTACAATCACCATGCTGCAAAGGAAATAAAGATTTACGGAAAGATAATATGCATAGTTGACGCTGGGATTTTCGATATTTAACGAAATGTCGAATTGAAATATCGGACCGAAATATCGAACTGAAATGTTGAAATAAGCCCAGAAAAACCAAATATTCTTTCTTGTATCTTCTTAGATATTTCTACACCCTTAATTGTTTCTCTCACTCTCACATTTCTCACTCTGTCTCGTCTTGTTATCCCACACATCCAACGTGGCATTCTCATTTCAGTAACAACTTGTCTCTCTTCTTGTGCTTTCTTTACTGGCCATGTTTCTGCCCCGTACATCATTGCTGGTCAAACCACTGCTTTGTAAATCATCCCTTTATTCTTCACCGTGATTCTGTGGTCACAGAGAATGCCACATACTTTCATCCAATTTCGCCATCCCTCCTGCTTTCTGTGTATTATTTCAAAGTTCAAATCACCAATCCCAGTAACAGACAAGATTAAATACTTAAAACTGCTCACTTTATTCAATCGTTCTTCTTGCAACATCACTTCTCCATCTTATTCTCCGCTAAACTCAAGATGCTCAGTTTTCCTTCTACTAATCTTTAGGCCTCTATCTTCCAGAGACTTCCTCCAACTCTATAATTTTCTTTCAAGTTCTACCCTATTAGTATTGCATAGTACATACAATACCATCGGCAAACATCATACACCAGTTGCTTCACCTTTCACATCCTGAACTATAACGTCTATGACTACGTTGAAGATGTAAGGGCTTAAGGCTGAATCCTGGTGTAATCCCACCATAACAGGGATTTGAGGTGTCAGTCCCACACTACTACTTATCAGAGTTCTAGCTCCTACATAATCTTGGATTATCCTTACGTATTTCTGACACTCTTTCTCCCTCAAACATCTCCATACCTCCTGATGTGGTACTCTGTCGTAGGCCGTTTCCAAATCAATGAAGACCATATGCAATCCTTTTGACTTTTCCTGATGCTTTTCCATAGTTCGTCTTAATATAAAAGTGACGTTCGTTGTACTTTTTCCAGGCAAAAATCCAAATTGTTCTCCTATTGATTTTCCTTCCCGCAATCTTTCTTCTATAATTTTCTTCCAAAGCTTCATCATATGTGACATGTTTGATCCCTCTATAGTTTCAACAATCCTGTATTTCTCCCCTCTACTGTCCCTCCATTGAGTCGGCATTTCTTGCTGTTCGTAGATTGTCTGCATCAGATCCAATACAATATCTATACCTTCTGGTCCCAAACTCTTCTACGCTTCTACTGGTATGCAATAGCTTTTCCGGGCTTCATTTTCTTTCATACTTACTCTACTTCTTGATGGCTTATTTTTGGTGTTGGTCCAAGATTTGGAGTTCCATCGCTAATAACTTTCCTCGGATTTTCTGCATTTAGGAGCGTTTCGAAATATCCGACCCGTTTCTTTGATCATGTTTTCATCGGTAAGCACTAAACCTTGGCCATCCTTAATTTGTCTAGTATGTATAATATCCTTTGTTGCCTTGTTTGTCCCTGGTTTTAGCTAACGTGTATAGCTTCCAATATATAAAAAAGAAAGTAAATTAGTTAGATTATAATAACTATCGACCAGTACGGTATCAATAATTCCAATATTATCCAAAGTATTTGAGGTAATAATTAACAAACTTTTTTTTTTTAATAACTGTTTTCACATGGAGACAATTGGGTTTTAGAGCCAAACATAGTACTGTAAATGTCACAGTGTCTCATCAGTGACTGTATTAAGGATGAAGATAGCAGAAATAATGTACTCTTTGTAGATTCTATGATATGTCAAAGGTATTTGACACAATTTACCATCAATTCTTATTAGAGAAAAAACTCACGTATTATCATAGTTATAAAACTTCACTAGAGGCAGGGTTGGCGCCACCGTCTACGTGGGTTTTAATTCCCAGCGTGGCGCAAGTTGAACATTCAACTGTTTCTCTGTTTGTTTGGCACGAAGGAAACAGCGAGCTGTGCGCTGCCTGGTAAGATAAGATAAAATTAATTGTATGTGCGCTGCCTGGTATTACATCATTTGTATGTGCCACGCACGATCTTCTTGTGAAGAAAAACAATTGAGAATTCGCATTCGAGTTCACCTTAGTTAAGTTCAACACGTAAGATACAAACAATTCCTAATTAAATTGATCAGTATAAGGTATAATTTAATATAAAAATCACATACAAAACGTTCTTGATAACTATTATTTTTGTTCTCAGAAAAGATTTTTTTTATATTTTTTGAAAAATTTTATTAATGATCTTTAGGCATCTAAGGCTCAGGGGAGGGAAGGGGAAAGGATTCGGGAAGCTGTCGGCCAGGGCCTATGTTCAAAATGCCATCTTCGTTTTCATTTGTTAAATATAATGTTGATACTTAGAGGAATAACTTATTTTTTTTAAAAAAAAATAGAGATACATTTAAAAATATTATACAGCATTAGGGATTCAACGCAAGTGACATGAATATTACACACACAAAATACTAATGCTGTAATTTATACAACCAACGGGTTACCTGAATAAATTTACAAAGAAAATTATAAAATTGAAAATAGGGTATGGGCACCGGTCGTCGGATATGACACTAGTAGTCGGCAATTTTCACATAAATATCATTGAAACAAGACGTATGTCATTAAAATGAACATAAAATTATCTCTAGTTTTCGGAGAACTTTAACTTGATATTTAAGTTCTACTATCTATCGAAAGCATCGACCTCCATTAATACGATACTGGACTGACTGCAGCCATTGAAAATTTCATGAATATGTGAAGCTAGGGAGCGGAGAGGAAACTTAATCTCGTTTGTCCACTTCGAGTCTAAACCAATATGGACAAAATTTTCGATTCTAATTCAGTTTTTTACGCTTGATATCGCTGTGTGGCCCGTTTTTTAAAATTTATGTCTTAATTCTTGCAAAACAACATAAACATTATTTGCAGCATTTTCTATTGTATGCAGAGTACGATATACTATTACATGACTAACTCAGGAATTGACTTAAATAAAAAAAAAATGGGCCACACAGCGATATCAAGCGTATAAAACTGAGTTAGAACTGAACATTTGGTCCACATCGGATTAGACTGGAAGTGGACAAACGAGTTTAAATATTTGCTCTGGCGTCTATCTTTCAACACCAAGTACTCACTCCTGTATAGTTTATGTAGAGCTCGATGATCGAAAGTGACATTATATAGATCAAAAAGAAAAAAGAAAAGAAAAAAATCTGGCTTCCCTGGTTACTTTAGAAGATGCCGGAAAAGTTATTTGCGAATGAAGAAGACTGTCTTTAAATTTAGGGTAAAAGTCCTTGTCTTAAAACTAAAAACGACATTGTTTGTTCTAGCTTTTCAAATGTTCTGTTTTGACTTTATATCATAAACAAGTCATGTCTATTAAGTATATTACTGTGTCCGACTTCAGGTATATAAGGTAGAATTCACGAGTTTTCCTCTTACCGACCAGGGTGACCGATAAGAAGCGTCTTTTATCTATTTTTGTTGCGATGTTAAATTTGTTTCTATTGTTCTTAATAGTGTAATCAGGGTGTTCCTGGTTCGATTCCCAGCGGGGACACAAGTGGTTCGGAATCCACATTAAACTGTAGGTCCCGTCCTTAGGACGTCATCTTCATGCGATGGAAGGCAATGGCAAATCACCATCGGTTCACCTAGCTCTGGGATCTTCAGGTTAAGAGCTACCTTCGGGCAGAGCATTCATAATCATTGTTCCTAATAATTTAACAAGTCTTTTCAACAGCACATTTCTTACCAAGCCGCCGTGGCTCAGTGGTATAGCATTCGGGACGTCATGGGTTCGATTCCAGCGGCCGACCATCCTGACTGAGGTTTTTTCAGATTTTTTGCTCAGGCACACCAGGCAAATGCAGGGATGGTACCTTGAACATATGCCCTGGCCGACATCTTCCCGAATCATTTACCTTCCCGATCCCGACCTGAGCCTTAGGTGCCTAAATCCATCAATAAAATTCAACAGCACATTATGTATGGGCTTAGAACTATTTAAATTTTAAATAGACAGATATATTTTTTCTACACGAATATAACAACTTTTTTTTCCAATAGGTCTAAATGAAAACGATCCATTATTTCTGAATGTAAGAATACTTATTTTTATGTATATTTCTCTTTATAACTATGGGACAGTTTTATAACTATGGATCTAACAAGATAAAATACCTTCGCATCAAATAATTCTAATCAAAGATTTGTGTTTTCTTTTATATTTCTAGCAGACATAAACTACACGAAAGAACGTCTTACATAATGAAACATTTTTCACGGAATAATATTAAATGATCATTTGTGTGTGAAACGATACATTACTTCCTTTTTATATTTCTTAGTGCAACCGTGAGCTGCACAGGAGATTGGTTGGCGTTTTCTTCTCAAATACAAACGAATCAACTAAAACAATGCCAAAGAGCGAAGCACAGCAGCCATATGATAGCAACTCATAGTACGTATTGTTGCCCAACAAACATTCTCTCGCTCAACTTTCAAGTAGCGCCGCATCAGCAGCGCCAAGCCTGACTCTAGTGGAGAGATTTTATAACTCTATGCGTATTATGGATTCAGTTATCAAAGTTTAGATTTTTTCAGTCCTATTTAGCAAATATATATATCAATCTGTGTATTATAACGGCGAGTCTTCTCAGTATCTCAAATCAAGTTCTGGAATACCTCAAGGCTCCATACTTGGGCCTACTTTGTTCATATTATACATAAATGACTTAGCAAAAAAAAAAAAAAAAAAAAAAGAAATGTAGACAGCACGCTACTCATTGTTACATGTATGCCGATGACCTCGCTGTAAAGTAACTGGAAATAATTATTTTTCTGCTTTAAACGATCTGACTATTGCAGACTCAACTGTAGAAAACTGGTGCACAGCAAATCTTTTATGTGTTAACAACGATAAAATAGACAACCTAGAGTTTTCTCTAACCAAGAAAAAATCTGATTCCATCAACTCAGTAAAATTCTTACGAGTGTATATATACAATCTAACCTTAAATGGAACTCTCACATTGATCATTAATGTAAGAAATCGAACAAAGGTGTTTTCATGTTTAGAAAACTAAAACTGTGTCACTGAACAGGTACTTAAAACTGTGTATTTCGCTTATATATGCAACCACTTAGCCTATGGGAATGGTCTAAATGCTAAAAAAGTTATTCTTCAAAAAAGGCCATCAGAGTAATTTATGTTGATAACATCATGTAAACCTTTATTTCAAAAACTTGGTTTATTAACAGTGCCATTTCCATATGTATTGGAACGTTTAATGTATGTAAAGAATAACCGTAGTCAATTAGAAAGTAATGAATCTGTCACAGCCACTTAAACAAGGCGCATAACAGATGTAAGAATTGGTCAGTGTAATTTAAGTACAACTATAAACAGTTTTGTTGAGTTGAGTAAAAACCTATATAAAAAGCTTCCTAAGAAAATCAAAGACCTAGAAATAACAAATTTAAAAATATTATGAAGTGTCATGGCTGTTTATAGTGTCGACGAATTTCTTGAAACTAGCTCCAAAATCTGAATGCAATAACCTATATTCTAAAATGACGATGCCATACATTGTATATAAATATATTAAAGTTCCGGGCAATAAAAGAATTTGAAACTGAATTTTTCGCTCTACCTGGTGTTTCAAGTTCGTCATACCGTTCAATCTCAGGCTTGTGCCTCTTGCTCTATGCACTGCCCTGTTTCTTTGTTTGCTTTGAAGCTACGTTTATTCTCTTCTGTCTCTGAAGTGTCCTATCTAGTTTTAGCTTTTCTCTTCACTTAATCAGCTTCTTGCACTTCCTCATTCCACCACCACGTCTCTTTTCCTGCAGGGGGAGAGGCTTTTCAGAAGTTCTACCCAAAGGCTTCTCTGCAGCCGTTAGCATGATCCTACTGTGTATATTCCACCATTTTTGCACATCTTCTTCTTGCAGATATATTCTTTCCATAACCTCTTCTCTGAACAAATTTCTTAGTTTCTCCTCTTTCAGTCTCCAATATCTAATTTTTAACTCTCCATTTCCCGGCCTCATATTATTTCTACTTGCAAACTCCCAGTCCACGTTCACCACTCTGTGCTGCGGGGCCACGCTTTCACCATTTGTTACCTTGCCGTTCTTAATTTCCTTAAGACGTTGTCTTCAGTACAAAATGATATTTAAAAATATCAATATAGATTCGATATATAGAAAACTGGAACCCCCCTAAGCTGATGAGTACGTTTACCTTGGGCATTTGGAACGTCGAATGCCAAGATGACTTATAATATAAATAGAAGATGTAAAATGTCAAAATGTCATGGAGCTCGTTTGGAAGAACCAACTTTATTTTCAAAAGCCAGCTACCAATTTGTCTCAAGTTGATGGTGCAGCACGGTAAAATGATCAGAGTGATGTACAGTCACGATCAGAAGTTCTGTCCTGCTGGTAAATTCCTTCTGCGAATAACTTCAGAACGATACACTAATTTCAATATAGTTTCTTGTAGCTTACGGAAAGTCACAGTCTCTTTAAGTTGCCCAAAGTCATTCCCCAAAAATGTTACCAACAGAACAGCACTTCCGATTGTCACTGTACCAAGAAGCTGTATTCTACAATGAAGTGCTTGGTGAACGAAATTTCAACCGTCGATAACCGATTTGTTAAATTTTTAGAATGTGTCAGCTCAAAATTCGATAACACACAAAGTATCCACTGAATTTCCAACCAAATAATATTTTTGTAACTAAAATTAAAGGAGATCTCAAATAATGTATCAGCTGACCTATGTTGCCACTTACGGAAAAAGAAGGTTTCGCCACCTGACCGCGGGGCTATAAGTTTCATGCTGATCACAACGAAACTTGCTGATGTCGCTTCTTGAATGTATTCATAAAGTTTAATATGGTAAAATATTACCTCTTCTAATTATTACCAGTGTACAGAACTTCACTGAAAGTTTCAAAGGCGATTTGACCTCGGGGTGGACGTGAGGTTAGCGCGCTCGCTTTCTGTGCCCGTAGTCACTGGTTCAATTCCCGCCGAGTCTACTGAACGGAGTGGTTCGAATCCCACTTCCAACAAAAGATTATAAACTAAAAAGGTTTCAGATTTTGATGCTCTTCATTTTCAATCTTTATTAACAAATTACTTACATATGACATTTCATTACTGTTAAAGTATATCATAAAATTATAAACTACGTCTTTGTATTAAATTCAGCGCAAAATTACTACATTCTACAAATATTACTATTAATAATAATATAAATTTTCAAACAGATACAGTATTGATATAGCACTTGCAGGGGCGGACTGGCCAGGCTTGTCTTGGAAGCGTAATGTCAAACAATAACGAAGACCACACTTAATCCTATTTTGCTTCTACTGGTAACATGAGGGTCTTGCCGTTCTTCCAAAATTAGCAAGTTTGACAAACAAGACTTGTCATCACCAACATAAAGGCAATGCTGAAGTTATATAATCTCAGCAGGTCTACTGTAGAGCCCTCACAAGAAGCAAAGAAGGTGCCATGTAAGGTTTAATGGAAAATGATTTAACACATTCATATTTCTTAAGGCACTTTCACGGGAAACGCTTAATATGACGAACATAACCTGTTAGTTTTTAATCACGAAAAACTGTAAATTGTCCTTTTTAACGAAGTTGTGTTCGTGATCGTGGAATACCAAAAATAAGGTATGGAAAATCACTTTACAACTTCGAACGCCCTTTTCACACCATCCGTTTTATTTCCGTGTGATATTTTTTAAACGGAAACCGATATGTAGAACAGTACTATATATTAACGTAGTTAATTCATTTCTCTATATAGATAAGATCCTCCTTGCATTGTTGCCTAGTTTCAGATAAGAAATTTGAGAACGGAAGAGAACGAGAATGGGATTGAAAACCGTATGGAAGACCACACAGTGTGAAACTAAAGGCATGGTCTTCCCGAAAACATATTTTCCCTCAGGTACTAATAATAATATTTTTAAACAAGCACTTGGTATGATCTCCAACGTTACTTGAAGGCATGAAAAAGTAAAGAAGTAAAACATTTTGTTCGTTTCAAACCTTCAACAGAAGTCACAATAGACCGGGTAGACGTGCTGTCTAAGGTCGCTTTCACATACGCGCGAGAGCGGAGCGGACAACTCTTGCGTGGTTTAGAATAGAAATACATTACGAGCAATTGGGCTTTCCACATCAGGGGAAGCGGGTTTCTCTCGCTGCGGACGTAAAAACACTTGCGTTTCCCTGCTTGTGCTAGAAAAGCGACGAGACTTTCGCGGGAGCTGCCCGCGGAAAGCCAAGCAAGACACTGAAGTAAATGAGCCGTTTTACATCAGCGCGAACGCGAGGCGAGAGCGAGCGAAGAGAGAGAACAGTGTTGCCAGGAAACACCACGCAGATAGGCTGTATCTTCATCAATTACAACAGGCCGGTAGGTAGAATTATTTCATTACAAGCTAATCTTCTTGTTGGATCATAATAATGTTGATATGAATGTTCATAGAGTTGTAAACAAGAAGTTATTTCTTTGTTATGAAGACGTATTCTCATTTAAAAGAATGATGCCTGATATACATTTTTCAAGAAACTGTAGTAGTTTCACGTCGAAAATTTGAAAGGGAATCATATCTACGGAATTAATAAACAACTATTTGTTCTGATTTTTGTACAAGCAGAAAACATTACACAGCCCAAATAAACTAAAGTAGGCCGGAAGCACCGAAACTGTGTTTCGGCAAATCAGTTTGAAGACGGAGTACATTTCCTTTACTCATTTTCTATTATACATTTTATTTATTCGATAATATATTAATGATGATGATGATACGAAGATCCCCGGTCTTTGACCCGAAGATCCCTGGGCAAGGTGAACCCATGTTGGTTTGCCATTGCCTTCCATGGGATGATGATGACGTCCTGAGGACGAGATCTACAGTTTAACGTGGGATCCGAACCACTTGTGTACCCACCGGGAATTGAACCCGGGACACCTTGATTACAAGGCTACCAGCTTAACCACTGATCTACCCGTCAACACTACTGTATGAAAGGTCAATCTTTTTGCTACTTTAATTTCCTTGGTACTCATATCATCAGAAAGGCAAAGAATTTCGATTTAAAAAATTTGGTTCAGAAGAACAGTACTAGTGGATAAAATCGGCTTCAGGTCAGGTAGGTGGCGTCGCGGACAGTTTGTCACCAGAAAAGCATGGGTAGCGGACAATTCGCCGCCAGAAAACAAGGGTGGCGGACAATTCGCCACCAAAAAACGAAAACCTGCACAAATCCTCTGGGCTTGCGGATTGGTCTATCCATCCACGCTCTCGCCTTATTGTTGACAATAAGCAGATTCCCAAGGAAGATAAACATAAAAACGGTATCCGATCCCGATGAACGTACAATCAGATTGTTCAGTAGACTGCTCACAGAAGTTATACAGATGAAAGAACATCTGTGTGTCTGCCTCTTCGTGCTGGAAAATAGGCGATTCTACATTGTGTCAGTGTCCTTATTGTAAACAATGCACACTTCTTCTAACCCAACATAGAGTTCTGTCACCCAAAAGTAAGCGCCAGTTTGCGGTTTGTCTGCGAACACTCTGCGGCGTTCAAAGACGAATCTCAGTTTAAAGAACTATTGCAATGGATGCGCACGTTCGTGCAACAGTACAAATAAGTCTCTTAGGTATGAAATTTCAACTTATCATTTCATTCAAATTGAGAACATGCTGGGTTTAAAATAAGATCAATGGTCCTATTTCCAAACCGATATGTTTTTATTGACAATGAAATAATGTTGATAATTCATTTGTATGAAAATTATTTCTCAGTGCAAAAATGAAAACTGCTTTATTAATTTTAAGAAACCGTATTTTACAGTGCATTTACGAGCAAGAAAATTCGTAGACAATTCCATCTATATTATTATTATTTATTTATTTTTCGTTGGAATATTCATAACATATAATCAGAATATTGTACCTGCAAGTATGGAAATTTTCAAGTTCTGAAGGTATTCTCATGTAGGTGGGAGTGACAGTTTATATGGGGGTTGGCTGGTTTAAAAGGGTTTTTTTTCTTCTTCAAAATATCAATTGGTTTAAACCAATAAATAAATAAAAGCAAAAATGCCACAAATAGTGTGAACTTTATTGTGACGATTTCACATATTAAACCATCTGCAATAATTTAATATAATTTTCGCCTTGTAATCAAGGGATCCCGGGTTCGAGTCCAGGTGGAGGACAATCTCTCTCAGGTGCAAATCGAGTACTGGTTCGGATTCCACTGAGCTGTAGCTGTAGGTCCTGTCCTTCATAACCTCGCTGCTGCATAAAAACATTAAGGAGAAACAAACTTATTTCTATCCATATGTAATATAAATAAATAAAGCAAAGTATTTAAACAAAAGAAAAACTTTTTCTTGGGGGAGGGGGGCAGTTTTTGTCAACCCTGGTTTGCTACCATTGTTTTAAGTTCATATTTTTTTCCTAGATTATTATTTAAAGGCTGACAATTTTTAAGTCTCTTTAGGACTCGAACTCTACCACTTCGAAGAACCTGTAGGTACTGGCCGATTTATCATTTTTTCCGAGATTAATATCAAGGAAGTTGGAATTGAACATATACAGAACTGTCATTCTGCAGGTAATACTTTACGGTTACGAAAGTTGGAGTACGACCTTAGCAGATGAACATAAACTACGGATGTTTGAAATTAGGGTCTCTAGAAACATATACGGGCCAAGACGGGATGAGATGACTGGAGAATGGAGAAGACTGCATAATAAAGAACTCCACGGAGTGTACGACTCACCTGATGTAAGAATAACGAAATCGCGACGACTAAAATGGGCAGGCCATGTAGCTTGGATGGGGAAAAAAAACTATATTCCATCTTGATTGGAAAACCGGAGGGAAAGAGACCGTTGGGAGGACAATATTAGAAGGGATCTTGGAGAAATAAGTGTCTGTAATGAAAACTGACTTGATCTTGTCCAGGATAGAGCCCGATGGCGATCGTTTGCTACTGCGGCGATGAACTTGAGAGTTCCGTACGCCATAGAGCAAGTAAGTAAGTAAGGATAACATCATTTTCAATACAAAATAAGTTATCTCTTTATACTTCCAATTATTCATTTTGATATTTGATCAGACTTTATTTTATTATTATTGAGCTTATAATTCTCTACTTAAAATAAACAAAAAATATAAAGAAACTCCATTTTTATAAGTGAACAGTTGAGAAAAAAATAGATTAAAAAAAAAGATTCCAAAAGAGACAAACCGCACGGCTCCCGTGCCGCTAGTGTGAACCATCCAATGCTGTGCAATTCCCTGTGTTTCGGCTTGTTATCGTGTATTTTGCTTTCTCTATGTTTACCTCTAGACATATCTCATCGCACGCTTCTACTAGGACATCGGTGTTACGTTGTAGTGCCTCATATCTTCCCCTATTAAATCTACATCATCCGCGAACACAAACAGTTGATTCAAGCCATTCAATGTTAGTCACGTTTTGTCCTCTTGTATTTTTAAAATCACATATTCTAAAGCAAAATTAAACAGCAGTGCTGACAAAGCATCACCTTGTTTCAATCCGTTGCGAATCTTGAGACATCCATGGAAGATCAGAAAAGAAACGCAAACATCTAACATCTCGGGGCACATTTTCGCGTCCGAAATAGAACCATCTGGTGGTCATTTCGTGCCTGAAAACGGAAAAGGGGAAACTGTATTTCCTATTCTTAAAACTCAATTTGTGAGAGTTAGGTGGAAACTAGCCAAGTGACCAATAGGAAGTTTTACGTAGAATTTTGTGATGAATATTTTTGGACCTCTTCATTTTCTTTGTACGAGCAACGGTTCAAGTAAAAAGAAAAGAAAAACTGACAGAGAAGGAAGCTTTTTGCGAAAAGGGGCTGAAAGTGGGGTTGTGCCTACGAGAGGTGGGAGCTTTTCGAATCAAGATTCTTTACTCCATCCAGAGTCTTCATGGCACAATTATGAAAACTTTATATATTTTCTTTTCTTCTAAAATTCTAATTTACGTGTACTAGGGCCCCTATCAGTTCTACTGTTAGTGATATTGGGAACAGGAAGCTCCGAAGTTAATTTTTCCACGCTTTGGCAGCTCCGAAACGCGGCGGAATTTCGAACCCGGTCACTAAGATATTTATTATCTGGTATATCATAATCCCTCCAAGTTGGTCGGTCTAACTCTGTACACTCTGTATAACCTTTATACGCCGGCCAGCAATTTGAACGAAATCGTAAACTCTCACGTTGGAGGCACTGGTGACCCCACTAATTATCACAGAGTCATGATTGATACCTCGTTGGAAAGCTTATGGAGCACAGATTTCAACTAGGTTAACATTTATACAATTCCCGCCCTATTCGTAGTAGAAGAAAAAAAGGCCAAAAAATCCTAAAAAAATAAGTTTGGCGGGCCCAAGCAACCCTTGCAGTCACCCTACGCTGACAAAATGATGCTAATGTGTAGGCCACACACTTGTGACAATAACATAAAAAAATGTGCTCATTCCTTCAATACAAAGCGAGGTAAAAATTCATAAAGGAATTCTTTAACAAGTAATCGGCCCGCAGGGCCCCATAATGGACTTCTGGCCATTTGGCCACTTTCGTCCTTTGATTTATTTAATTAATTATTTGGAAATAAATATATTTTTATATTTGGTTTAATTGAATCGGGTCCAACGAACACAACAGCACCCACCACAACAAGCACCAAGATCATCCACTAGGGCACCTCTATATCTTCTTAATTAAGTCATCAGGATCCTCTTCACTTCTCTGTGAAACCATTGATCAGAAAATATAAATTTTTAAGTAATTTGTTTATATTTTGATTAATTGCACAGGATTAATATGTTATTATTGGGGAAAATTGAATTAATTTGATTAGAAGACTAACTAGAGTACGACCATAGCAGATGAACATAAATTACGTGTATTTGAAAATAAGGTTTTGAGAAAGATATATGGGCCGAAACGGGACGAGATGACTGGAGAGTGGAGGAGACTGCATAATGAAGAACTCCACCGACTGTACGATTCACCAGATGATGTAAAAATAATGAAATCGAGACGACTAAGGTGGGCAGGGCATGTAGCTCGGATGGGGGAAAAACGAAGATTATATTCTATCCTGGTTGGAAGGCCCGATGGAAATAGGCCATTGGGAAGACCGAGACGTCGTTGGGAGGACAATATTAGAAGAGATCTTCGAGAAGTAGGTGTTCGTGATGAAAACTGGCTTGATACAGCCCAGGATAGAATCCAATGGCGAACGTTTGTTACTGCGGCGATGAACTTGCGAGTTCCATAAGCCATAGAGTTAGTTAGTTAGTTAGAAGACTAACTAACTTTATACAAATTAGACCTTATTATAAGAGTTGATTAAGGAAGGGTATTGTGTGGTATGTCAATAAATATATGTTCATCTTCTAATTTAATCACCTGTGATGCACTTCTTCTCCGTTTGAGTAGGCAGCCCGTCACACTCCGTAAGTTTGTAGGTAATATTCAATCATTTGTTTGAAATCTTTCTTCCCTGTATATTATTTTGTTATTAGTTTGATTGTGAAGTTTTGAGCTTCTATGTGACATTGTTCAAGCGGTCAGGATCCTTATTCATTTTTTGATACTTTAGAAATGGTTCAATTCCTATGTAAATGTGTCCATCCACTGATTTGATAATATTTAGGTGACGTTCAAACATTTCTTCTGAGACTTGATTTAGAACGTTTTGTACTAATAATGAATCTTTTGCATGAATCATAGAGAGAACAGTAGACATCCATCTTAAAATATTGTGTGTGTTATTTTCTAAAATAGTTTGAAATTTAGTTTCAAAATTGCCAGTATCTGCTTCATTAACTTTAGAATAATCATTTGAGTTAGTATTATCCTGCTGCTTTTCTTCTGTATAATTAGAAGATGTTAATGTACTGTCTCCGACTCTATAAATTTTGAATTGTGTGTGTTCATCTCTGAGAGGTCTTTTAGGGCAACTTGCAGCCGCAGTTCTATGTCCCTGGCTTCTGCACGTTGCACAGTAATCCTTCCTTGGAGTAATTTTACATTTGTAGCTTAAATGAGACTCTCCACATTTGTAGCAATGAGGCTCTTTAACACATTGTTTCTCTTTGTGGTATTGCATGCAGGTATGACACGGAAAAGGTCTGGCTGAATTTCTTGATTCCTCAACGTGGTATCTGCTTCTTCCAATTGTTAAACCATCTGAAATCAAATAGCTAATAAATCTGGGATCTTTAGAAAATAATCTAACCATAGGAAGTGGGCCCCTATCATTTCTTATTCTTACAATACCCGTGATAGGCAGCTTCCTTTTCAACAATTGTTGTTTTAATTTGTTCAAATCTATATTTGTGGGTAAATTTCTTATAACACAGGTAAATGATGTGTTTGTTTTTCTTCTTAGAGGTACATTTAATTTAGTATTGTATGACAAAAATGAAGCTTCCTTTCCGAAGTCCGTCTCCTTGAAAAGTTTCAAAAATTCATCTTTGTCCTCATTACTCTCAAAATGCATTCTCATTCCCGTCAATCTGTCTGTAGGGTATGCAATATACTTAATTTCTGTTGATTTTAATGAGTTAAGCTCCTCAAAATTGTATGTGTTAGTTAATTCCGAGTCAATTTTTCTGATTATTATTACAGATTTTTGATTTATTAATTTACTACTAGCATTGTCATTTTGTTTAATCGTATCTTCCTCAATTTGGTTATTTGTATTTGTTAAGCTTTCATTATCACTGATGTTCTCTGTAGCATCAAAAGATGTATCCGTCTCGTAACATGAACATGGAATTGTTTCTATAATTTGCTTTACATATCTTTGGAAAATGTGGTTAACCCTATAGTTGTCTTTTTTCCGAAAGCATTATTATTAAATGCATAATAAAACTCCTGAGCATCCTGTTCACTAGAGAAGTAAATTAATAAGCCCCTAAGGCTATCAGAGCCTGAAATTATATAAGTTCCAATCTTTATTTTACTTGTCAGTAACTTATTTACATTGTTTGGATTCCATAAATACTTCTGATCTATATCTTCAATTATGATGGCACGAATATTATCCGGAAACTTTGAAGAGTGCTAACAGTAGGAGAGAATGCTTTTTTTCGTTTGGTGGTTACATTTTCCTCTAATTCTGAAGACGACTCTGAATTATGTGAATCATCACTAGCTAATTCTTTAAAAAAATCGCCCTGTATATAGTTTTCGCAGTGCTGTTGCAGACCCTCACGTTGTCGGCCCTGGTGACCCCACCCCGTAATTATCATAGTCATGATTGATAACCTCGTTGGAAAGTTTATGCGACACAGATTCCAACGGGGTAACATTTATACAATTCCCGTCCTATTAGTACAAGAAAAAGAAGAAAAGATTTAAAAAAATAAAAGTTTTGGGGGCACTGGTAACCCTTGCAGTAACCCTTGAAATAAAAAGACCATACGAATAATATGTAATATGTTTCTAAGTATGGTATTCCTCTGAATCCAAAAACTCGTTCTAATCTCAGGGTTCTTTCTTATCTTATATGGGTTCGATCACAAATGTAATAGATATCCAGCACGACGATGAAAGGTGCCTCCTTTGTGGTGAATGATTACTCCTTTGAGAACTTCTGGGCTGATAATAATTATTTAAGACCGGCCAGGAGTGTTTCACTCCAGCAGTCCAGCGGTCTGAAGACACATTCAAAAACGAGGTATCAACTGAAGGCGTTTAATTGCACATATGTTCGTAGAATACAAACAGGAAAAGTACTACTGAAGAATCCCCACTATCATCTTATAACCCCCTTATAAGACATATAACTTATCCATTTACAAAGAGCTGTTTACATCTTCACTGAAAATATTTACAACCAATATTTCATTACAAAAAAAAAAAAAAAAAAAGTATTATACAATAATTATCAAAATTACTTTACACAAAGTTGTTTTACAAAAGGAATACGGTATTCATAATTTAAAGTTCATCTTAAAGTTCATTTAAAGTTCATCTTGGACCTAAACTGTTCAACTTATTCATTAATGATCTTGCACTATCTGTGAAACTTATTCATTAATGATCTTGCACTATCTGTGAAAAATATAGAGGTTTACTTGTATGCTGATGATTGTCTCTTATTTTGCTACTCTAATTCTTTAGATCAATTAACTCACACTATTGAAACCAACATCCCGGGCGTGCTTGACTGGTACAACGCAAATAATCTAAAAGTTAACACAGCAAATACACGAGCATTAATCTTATCAACAGACAACTGCATACGTTCCGTAATTGACAGAGAACTTCAGACAGGAAACAATAAGATATCTACAAGTGCTGGATTGAAATATCTTGGCATACCTCTTGATTCTAAACTATCGCTTACGCAACATGTTAAAAACATATGCTCCAATGCTGGGCCGAAAATCAAGATTCTTCAGTACGTAAGCAATTATCTACCTATCACTCACAGAGTAAAGAACTACACCTCGTTTATTAGAACTATTCTTGAGCACTATGGTGTGGTTCTGTACGGAATCAACCAAACCAACATAAAAAATATTGAAAGGATGCAGAAATGGGCTATTCGGATAATGCGGAAAGCTCAGCTCACTCTCGACCTCCAAATGTAACGAATCAGTGTTGTTGCCTATTCTTGAATCCAGAAGGAAATACCTTTTCTTGGTACAATAGGCCAGTCGAATTAGGATTCTGGTATATGGTGCTCGTGGACATAATTAGTAGTGATTTTTTCTCTTCACAGGATTGTTGTAATGTTGGTCCTAATCAACATACTAAAAGTCCTGAGTAATCCGCCTTGTGCTAAGTCCGCCATCTTGGAAAATGGCGGACGATCACACATCTTCATTCGGTTTTCGGCTAATTTCTCAAAAACGATTAATTTTAGAAAGAAAATGAACTAGACCAATTTGAAAGAGCAGAAAGTTTCCTATTACATAGAGCTTTTACATTTCTCTCAAAATGTAAATTCTTAAAAGGTAAAGGTAAATTTATTCTCTAAAAAATATGGCCACTTTTCGGATTATGAAATTATCAATTTGCTAAAAAAAAAAAAAAGGTCACTTTTTCAGGATTATTGAAATGCTTTTGGGATTAATTGATCATTATTCAACTCTTAAAGTAAAGCCCATATTTTTAGAGGCCCGAAGGATCATCGCAGACCACTAGGCGTTTTGGTTAGATGACGAGTGGTCAGCACATCAGCTGTCCTCGCCTCTTTCTTGTGGCTTTCTTGATCTCAGTTTGTTACTGATTTGAATACAATGTATAATTTATTATTTCTAGCATACATTGGTAAAGAATGACTTTAGGGAGGAAGGTAGGTATTGTTGGTATCAACGTAGATACTGTTGATGATCATAATACATTTCATTACATGGGAGGAATTAAGTGCGTCAGGCCTTCAACAGCTGTGAAGAAATGTTCATCCATGGTGAGGTCAAAATCTACATTATCATTAGAAACCCTTGAATCTATTCAAAGTATACCAATAAAGAATTTTCACAGGGGCATAGACGAGGGGTTACGAGCAGTGGTCGTGCAAGATATACACGCTTTTTATCCAACTGAATCAGATAATCCGATGACTGATTGTAGTGACGTGATTTGGATGTGTGGTAAGTGGCTAAATACTCCCGGGCTGCCATCTTGGAGTGGTTTTATGGCAAAGATAACGGAACATATACCTTATGAAGTTACCAAAGTCCAATTTCTACCATTTGTGCCAGCAAGCAAATACGAAACCATAAACAGTCTTCTTCACTACGCTTCCAAAGTGTCCCAAGAAACAAAGCAAAAACATTGTCTTGTGACGTTTGATCAGCCACTATACGCAAAAGCATGCGATATCGTAGCTTCCTCTTCAGATTTATCGAACATCACGGTGTGACTTGGAGGTTTTCATGTGTTAATGTCTTTCATGGGCGCCATAGGACACATCATGTCAGGCAGCGGTTTGAAGGAGTTATGGGCCACTGTTTATGTTACAAATTCAATTAATAAAATAATGTCTGGTCACCACTACACAAGAGCTGTTCGAGCTCATTTGTTTACGCAAAGAGCATTGGCACATACTTTGCTGAACAGCATAGACATTCCCGATGAGACGAAAGTAGAAATATCAAACATCGCCAAAGAAGCTATCAATAGATTAGGTACTTACGAATCCATTAATGGCTCTGCAGTAGTTAAGGATCTTTTAAACAAATTTCAAGATTGCCTTACATCGACAGCTGAAAAAGGACCAACTGCAAAACTTAGGATACAATACTTCCATATGGTGACTATTCTAAAGAACTTCATAAAGGCAGAAAGGATGAGTGATTGGGAGCTACACTTGATATATGTGAAACAAATGATGCCGTTCTTCCACTCTGCTGGCCACTTAGCATATGCCAAATCTTGTCAAATGTACTTTCAACATATGAGCATTCTTCATACAAAGTTAACCGAAGCGGAGATGGAAACATTCATGAGAAGTTTTGCAGTCAGAAGAACAGACAAATTGTGGGCTGGGCTATGGACCGATATGACTATTGAACAGACGCTTATGAGAACCATGAAAACTGTTGGAGGTCTGAGTCGAGGAAGAGGAGTGTCAGAAAGTGTTGTGTCAAAGTGGATACAAGGCGCGCCAGTATCATCTGAGGCGGCTGAAAGCTTCGAGGAATTTTGCAATGTAAGACCGGTCACAGTGAGCCAACATGTTGAATTGTTGATCTCGGAAAAACAAGAATGGAAAAGGACGATCAAGACACGAAGATATTTGTGAGTTGGCTTGAAATATACTGTCCATTTGTGGAACGCAAGGAATTATTATCCTTATCGACAGGTGTCAGTGCAGATGACACCATCAACTGCCACAGAAGTGTGTAAATAGGAAAAGTTATAATGAAGAGCTTAGTGGGAGAACTTCCAGAACTTGAAATTAAAAGGGAAAGACAAAGTGATTCCATTAAGCTCAATGAACCATAATACTATAAGACTTTATGGAAAAGTTGTGCCTGTAAATACGAATTTGCTATTCCAGAGAATCATAAAAACAGTTCACGACGACAACCAACTGAAGAACTGTTTTAAATATTAACTTTCCTCCTTACCACAATCCCTATTTGATGAACGAGGAATGAGAAAATGTGTCAAATCAAGCCTCTTTTCATGTTTCGACACAATGGATCCACAGACACTGCATCCTAACGAATGTAACTAACTCTGTTGGTGGTGGTGGCTTTATATTTCACCGTGTGCTATGGCCTCGTCAAGGTACATTTCAAAACATTCTTTCTACTTGCATTGCTTACCTTAAAAATCATTATGGTTTGAACTGCACTGTGGTGTTTGATGGATATGGTGAAACTACCAAGAACACAAAAAGTGCTGAAAGAGCTCGGAGATACGCCACAAAAAGATGCGCAGACTACGAGGTGAAGAAGGACACCCAAGTAACAGTTTCACAAGAAATTTTCCTTTCTAACGAAAGAAACAAGTCTAAACTCATTGGTTTACTAACAGAATTACAAAATCATTCCATCAGCGCCTTGCAAGCTAAAGACGATGCTGACACACTCATTGTAAACACAGTCATAAACGTTGCAAAATCACAACGAACTGCAATTGTTGGTGAGGACATTGATTTATTAGTTCTTTTAATTTCCTTAACTCCAGATGGGAACGATGTAATCTTCGTAAAGCCAGGAATAGGAAAAGTACCCCTAAGACGTACTCTGCTACGCAACTGAAGGAGAAGCACCCTTATCTCAAAGAACACTTCCTGTTCGCTCATGCGGTAAGTGGTTCTGACACGACTTCAGCCTTTTCTCACAAAGGAAAGACCAAGACAATTGCACTACTTAACAAGAGAGAATACATTCGAGATGCTGTAAGTATCTTCAATAATCCTGATGCTACCAAGAATGAGATTTGTGAAGCAGGAGAAATGTTCGTCCTTGGATTATACGGAGCTGACAAATCAGATAAATGTCTTGATGACTACAGGTATAAATGTTTTAACATAGAAATTGCAAAAAGGAAAATCGAAGTGAAGTTGGATAGTTTTCCTCCGACTTCAGATGCAGCCTCCATGCACATGTCGAGGGTTTTCCATCAAGTGCAGTTATGGAGAGGGAAACAACTTGATCCAGAAGAATGGGGGATGGAATGCTCATGGAAACATTCTTCTACCTATCCCAATGACTCAAGCACCGACACCTTACGAACTAATGAAACTAATTTCATGCTCCTGCATAAAAACTGTGAAGGTCGTTGTTTATGCGAAAATGCACGGTTGATATGCACTGATCTTTGCGCTCACTGCAGCGGCATGGGATGTAGTAATCAACCTACAATAGAAATAATGGATGATGAGAATGAAGATGGAAATCAGAAAGATGATTACCTTCGTGGATTAGGCCTCCAGGGGACACCACGTAAAAAAACGCGCCTATTGACCTTACCTCACAATATGGTAAAGATGGTGTGGAAATAGGCCTTATATTATAAACATCATAAGTAATATCTGCGCTTCCGATTTAAAAATCACGAAGCAGAAAACATATCTTTATTAGCAAAGGTGGTTTGACTAGATAGGGAAGGGAACATTTCTCTGCCCTCAAATACTTGAGAAATATTCTACAATTCATCCTTGATAATAAAAATCAATTGGAAATGAATAGTAATCAATTATCCTATAAAAATACAATATTCCGGTAACATAGACAATTTTCGGCTATTTTATAATTTCAAGACAGGAAATCACCACAATTTCTGGAGAACCATGAGTGCTGAAGAAAAATGTGAAAGTTCTATTTAATAGAAAATTTTTACTCTTTCAAAATGGACCACTTCATTTTCTTTCTAAAGTAAGCTATTTTTTTAGAAATTAGCCAAAAACCGAATGAAGGTGCCTGATCGTCCGCCATTTTTCCAAGATGGCGGCGTCAGCACAAGGCGGATCATTCAGGACTTTTAGTATGTTGATGAGGACCACAATTACAACAATCTTGTGAAGAGACAATTTCATCCCAAGGAAGAAAATCACAAATATATCTCGAGGGGTGTTGGTCGATGTGCTGACCACACATCACCTCACAAAAAAAAATGCCGTGTGGATGGTGATAGTTCTTTGGGGCTCTGAAGTTAGGGAGTCTAGTTTAGTTTAAGAGTTGAATAATGATCAATTAATCCCAAAAACATTTGAATAATCCTGCAAAATGACAATTTTTTTTTTTAGCAAATTGATAATTTCATAATCCGAAAAGTGGCCATATTTTTTAGAGAATAAATTTACCTTTACCTTTTAAGAATTTACATTTTGAGAGAAATGTAAAAGCTCTATGTAATAGGAAATTTTCTGCTCTTTCAAATTGGTCTAGTTCATTTTCTTTCTAAAATTAATCGTTTTTGAGAAATTAGCCAAAAACCCTTTGAAGATGTGTGATCGTCCGCCATTTTCCAAGATGGCGGACTTAGCACAAGGCGGATCATTCAGGACTTTTAGTATGTTGATTAATACCACTATTACAACAATCCTGTGAGGAGAAAAATTCATTACCAATTATGTCCACGAGAGATACCTAATTCGACTGGCCTACAAGTGCACAAAGCTATTTATTCGGCACACCACCGAACACTAAGTGAATTCATCCCTATTTCCGACAATAAGTTTTATAATAATTTTCGGTCTGACAACTCTAACAATGTTCACATTCCGAAGTGTAATAGAACAAATTATGGCATGAAATCATTTTCTTATTTGACGAGCAAAGTTTGGAACCAACTTCCAATTGGATTGAAAAAAGAGGGAAATCTAAATATTTTCAAAAGGAAAATCAGGGACGTAATATATAACTACTGAATAGTGCGCACGTTAGGCCATCATTCACTTACATAATCACTCATTGTATATAAACAGCCATTTCAACCTTGTAATCTTTCAACCAATCACTATTTAAACAAATGTATTTTTTGTTTATCATGATTTTGTGTGTGTGTGTTTTGTTTTCCCATCATTGTGTTATACTTTAACTACATATCATAAGCATGGACATGTATATGATACTTATTTTGTAACTTTTCTGTCTCTTTTTCATGCTTTTGTCGTTTTTCTTATTTCTTTTTTTTATTACTGTAGGGCAACAAGCTCTTCTATATGTCTTAGTCTTTTATAACTGGTAACTATCCAACACCGGAAAGGCGGAGGCTTTCCGTCGAATTTGTACCATAGTTGCTTGAAGTCACTTGAGTTGACTTAAGTTGAAAGTAGATGAACAATCGTAGATAATCGTCTCTTGATGACACTTTGATATTTTACACTAGTGGTGGTGGACACCAGATTTTTTTTTTTTTTTAATTAATTA